>JBAMBO010001870.1:0-77570 GCA_037044535.1 Lordiphosa magnipectinata
GCCCACAGGGTGTGAAAATGCCCGGGAAATTCTGTATGCAAAAACTATTTTTCATCCGATTGGCTTGAAACTTGGCTTGTGAGGATAGATAACGATAACGATAACGATAGCGATTGACTATACTGATGGCGACGCAGCGAATCGCGACGGGGTCTATGCTAGTTACCTTATATAAGAATTGAAACCTCTTTTGAATCGGTTAAAATTGGTTTGGTAATCAGTTTTAAGGCCACTTTCGAACCGGTTAGAGTTTTAATACTTTTTGTGAAATTACTGTGAAACAGTTTTGAAACGGCTGCAAACCTGTAATATTTGAATGAAGCTTTAGTCTGGAGGTTTGAATCCATTGTAAAGTCTAGGGTTCGGTTCGCAGACCGATTCCTGTACTTTTCGAACCTAACGTTTTGATTCGAGTCTGGGTAAGAACCCTTTTATGAAGATTTTAAGATTATTATTTAGTGTTGGGGGAATAGTGCACCGCAACCAATCCTGGTGCCCCCTACTGAGTTTACAGCTCTCCTAGCATCCCTATTACCTGTACAAAGGTCAGGATTTTCGTGGGTTCTAGGTCACTGATATTGGTTGGGTGTAAAATGTGTTTCCCAAATCTGCTGAGTCTGCGCCTCGCTAGAGCATCGCAGTGTGCTAGTATATGCTCGGAGGACTCCTCCTTCTCTTCGCAATATCTGCATAGTTGGGTGTTTGTTATTCCCAACTTTTACATGTGGCTCCGTAGTCTGCAGTGGCCTGTGTAGAGCCCTGTTAAGATCCTTAGGGCATTCTTTCCTTGTTGGATTAACTTTTTGAACCTTTTGAGATTATGGATCGCTATTAATACTTTAGCTTGTCTCATCCCCCTGGTGTTTACCCAGGAGCCTGTTTTAAGCGTATTCTCTTCCTTTTTAAGGAGACTTTTTATTGTGTGTTGGCCTATGCCGCAGTAGAGTTCCGGGCCTACCATTGCGGTGGCTGCACCCTTGCGTGCCAATTCGTCTGCCAATTCGTTTCCGGGGATATTATTATGTCCCGGTATCCAACGTAGGGTCAGGTTGATCCTGCTGCCTAGTTGGTCCAATTTGTTCTTTGTCTCTGAGGCTAGCTTAGAGGTGAACTTGTTGCTGCTAAAGGCCTGTTCTGAGAAGCGCGGAAAATTTAGCTCGCTAAATTGCACATAATAAATTTAGCATCCACATAAATTATTAGTGAGCCCATATATAAGTCAAAGAGACCAAATACAGAAACGGCCACACTGGGGATCAGCTGTTTTGTTTTGTTTACAAACAAAAATTGAAAGTGGTTTTGTTTTGCCAAAAATAGTTTGATTAAGCTGCGCGACAGGAACACAGATATGTATGTTGATGGAGGTAGCGGCATCAAATTCCGGTTCAAGGCGTTGGGCGAGGATCAAATTATTGCCCGTTTGAGACACACTTGGAGTAGGTGCAGATCGAGGAGGAGGCCTACCAGTCTATTTTACGGATATTGGGAGATGATATGCGTCCTGCCATCGTCTTAATGGGGTCGTGCATGTCGTCAACAAGGCTGATCTGTTTGAGATGTCGGGCATAATCCCGGACTTCTACTTGAAGGATTATTTGGAAGTCTGCCGTTCGGGCAACAGTAATCGTTTGGAGAAGTTTGTACAAGAGATTGGGTCATCCGCCTACAGTGTGGGTCAGCTGAAGCAGTTTGTGGAGTACATAGTGCTTCATGCGGCCCTGACGAATGCCCAGATATGCGACAATATGGGGCGGGGTAGCACTTTTGATGCTAGATTCAAAGTTGGTTGAATATGCATTTCTTTGTAGGAATGCTGCTATCGTCTCCAGGACGGCGGCTCGGAGTATCTGCAAATCATGGATTTGGGCTGTGCCATCATTTTGGCTCTCAAGTGAAACGCAATGCTAAAGATTGGAAAATATATTTTTAGTTTTCAAACAAAATTATTGTTTTATTTCAAAATCCTCCTCCTGGCGTTCACGTTTGACAGCCACGCCCACACCGCTGGAGCTGGCAATGCTGCCCACAGCAGTCGGATCGCTATCCAACTTTATTTTTAGCTGGTCCGCGGTGGTGGTAAACTTGATGACCGGGTTGGGATGTAACCACCTGTTTGTTTGGCACCCACCGAGTGCGGACGCTTGCGTCCGTTGGAATAGGAGACGATTTTAGGGGTATGGCACTCCAGTGCTGATTTCGTAACTTTCTTGGGCTGATTTGTGGCTTTTAGCTAATAGTTTCCTCACGATTGAATCTCTCGGTGCGTTTTCTTTTGGGTTCATGTTTCCCGTGCATTGTCGATTTTGACGTCAAAAAAATGAGCTGCTTATATTTCCGCCATGGCATCAGCTGTTCATTCAATCCACTCACGACCCACACCGCTATCGATACGTCAACTATCGATAGGCCAATTGTCTATTTATTTAGCGCGTCTCAGAATACAGAAACGAAATTCCGCCGCGGAAAGTTTCCGCCACTGTTTTTTTTATATGGAGTGCGTCATAAAAATTTATTTTCCGCGCTTCTCAGAACAGGCCTTAAGCGCATTGAGCGCTGCTTGGCTATCAGAAAGGATAGCTATCTCTCTGTTATGGTAGTTCTTTCCCATATTAAGGTCTGCACATCGGGAGATGGCACAACATTTTAAGATAATTGACAGTCATTAAAAACTTAGTCATGACTTACACGATGAAGTAAACTTCATGCTTAAAAAGGAAAGGAATTCTACTAGGTTTGTTGAACAAAATGTATAGAAACTTGTGGTGTATGAAAACTAAAGTTTGCTTCATCGTGTAAATCCCGCTAGATTTTCTATCGATATGCTATCGAACTGCCCAAGTGTTACCGATAGGAAAAGCTGCTTTGTCAATGGCGTTGCCATGGTCGGAGAGGGTTTCAGTTCAGTGAGTGGGAGTTTAGCACAGTGGCAGAACTGTATGGACCCCCCTTTATTGAAAACCGACTATGCTCGTGAGTTTTCCATGGCCAAGGCAAACGGCAATTGTTCCATTCTTTGTTTTAGAATGTAAAAATGCAGTAATATTTCTTATGTACATAGGAATACCGCAAACTTCTGTTATCGTGATGGGACTACCAGGAGAGCACGCTGCTTGACATGTGGATGGCGAACTTTGATTTACAATTGCAGACATAGCAATTCAATCAGCTGTTCATTGTAGACGTTAGTGTGGCCGTGATCAACATTCGTCAGTGGAACAAGGAAAATTCACTTTTCGAGTATGTGATGGAATGTTCGCCAGTGGAACAAGGGTTTAAATCGGCAAGTCGAATGGACCACATTCTTTATTATCATTTATAGATTCTCTAAAAAGACTTTCCAAAGTGTCTGGTCGCATAAATGTACGAGATTTGCTTTCCTCTAATCTAACTTGACTTATGTTTTATTTGCTTTTCGAAATCGCAATATGGGTTGGAGTATAATTATATATAAGTTTATTCCGGTCATACTATTGAAAAAACTATAACAAATTTAAGTAAGAAATTGACTTAAATGATTGTTTGAACCACATTGAACTATTTAAAAGGTTCGCTTCAAGGTCCCTTTCGAGGGACCCAAAAAACCGCGACAGAACTGGTTCCTTGGGGTTTGGTTTTCAGCCTTGATTTAGATTGTCTTGAAGTAGGTTTTATATCTATATTTTATGAAACTTTCATCCGCTTGCGCATCGGACACACTGAATTTACACATCAACACCTACTAAGCGGTACGACACAACCTCCCTGTCCACTCTGCGGGGAAAACTTAGACATAGTTCACATTCTGGATTCCTGTCGAAAATTAGAGAGCATTAGGGTTGATCTGTTTGGCGCACAGCTCCCCTCCAACTCTTTACAAGTTGCATCAGAACGAAACATTTTGAAAATATAAAACTTTATTAAAGCATCCAAACTTAACATATAATGACGCTGCGAGTCGAAGGCCCTGGTAGCTAGTGATCGTTAGACTATTATTAAGTTTAGTATTGTATACTAGATTTAATTTGTTCAAATAAAAAAAAAAAAAACAAAAGATTTCTTGGTGCACGTCAACTACCCTATGCACGACCCAGTCTTTTCTCTGCTGTTCGCCCTTCTAGCATAGGCAGCTTTTTTGAAACCTGCACCTCACCTTCCTTTGCGAGGCCAAGTTTTCGTCGAAATACATAGTGACAGTGCAGTCAGCCTACCTCAGCAAGGCACAGATCTTGGTGCATTTTAACTATCCCCGTCGTCAATGTTACGAACCGTGTAAGCACAATAATAACACACATTAGTTTTAGAGATATACTCCGCTCGAGATATACAAATTAACTAAAACTAAATTCATATTCAATTGACTGCCTCGTCGATTGCTATGACATTAGAGCAGGGGCCGGCAAAACACACATGCACATTTTGGCGTTGCGCGTGTGAGTTAGCATCTTTGTTGTTGCAAAAGAGAGCAGTATAAGCTCGTATACTGTCGGTGTGTCGACGTCGCAGCCCCAGAGCCCTATTCAATACACTGGAAACTGAGACGTGCCGGACTCTGCATTAGAGGCACAGGCTCCTACAGTATGCAAAAGTCTGTTGTTGTAATCTATTTAAAGAATGATTATGCAAAATTCTTCTTTAGTCACCAATCTTAGTAACGTTATCACACATTTGCGTGCCGTGATTTGATTTTCATAGGAAATAAGTATATGTGCAAACAGAAATGAGTGTGCATTTGACGGTCAGCGTGACACAAAGTGTATGTTTTTTAATGAAGTTTTTAGAAATAAGTCAAAAACGTTAATTAAGTAGTTGTTAAAGGAAGCACATTTAACAGTTTTTTTCAGTTTTTTTTCGCGGACTAATCCAAGGATTTAAAAAAAAAAGTAGAGCTACTATCTCAGAACTAGCTTCCGAGTGTGTATAGACTTATTCACTTTTAGTGGAGCACGGTTGTAAGATTTCATTTGTACCGACCCGCTCAGTGTGAGCGAGCTATCTTTTATTAAGAATTTATCATCCTTAATCTTCTAACTTAACTAAGGCAGTATTTGTAAGATAGCTGCGTGTGTATAAATGATCTGCGTTCGTCACAAGGGTGATTTTTCACACAATGTGTTATCTGTTCGCAACATGTGACTCAATGACTCATCTCGAGGGTAGTTTTCTTCAAGTGGTATCTCGGCTGTCGTTCCTCGTCACTGCCGCTATGTATATTTAATGCTATTACAAAAGGTGGCATGTTTATGACATAGTCTAAATATTTTAATATGAGATTTACAGTACGTGAGGGGCCGAGTTGAATATCATGTCGCTTCAAGTTTGAACACAGTGTGTTTCGACATAGTCAGGCACCAGATCAAGAAGTGGTATATGAATGAATGGTAGGGCATTCAATAACCTTTCAAGAAATCATTACCTTTTCATAATGAAAAAACCGATACCGAATATATACACATTTTTCTAAAGCTACTTTTTTTCAAAATCCAAAAACCGGCTTTTCCGCGATTTCTCGAAAACATGAACTGTGGAAGTTTATGAAATAGTTATACGATCAAACAGCCTCCTTTGTGGTGTTGTGCGTGTCTTGTTTTAGAAACGTTATGATGAAAATCATAACTTATTGATCTAGAGCCAGCTAAAAAGTTCTATATTCTAACTTAATATTTGCTTTTTTTGTTCTTAATTAGTTTTATACCTATGGCTATCTCCTTTAGTGCTTCATTATTCCTAAGCCTATGACTTTTTTTCAAATCTTTGTGAACATACTAGGACAGTTTCAGAAAGAAAGTTTCAGTACTTTAGATCCAAATCTAAAGACAGGGCGCATCAACAACTATCCTTATTTAAGCGTCGCAAAGTCGCTGTGCTTTTATTATGTTGTTGTTGTTGGGCGAAGAAACATACAAGCATACATTCACTTTGACACATTCGTTCGTACCAGCTAAACAAAGAGCTCATTCCTTGCGTAATTTAATATATACTTTCCCACATTCCTTTTGGACTTTCATAAAAATATCAAAAACATTTCTTGCATTTTTGCCATACATATGACTTTGCTCATAATAGTTTGGCTTTGTTGTAGTCTCATGTTTTTTTTGCCATCATTGCTGTGCCCATCTATCCATCCATCCATCCATCCGTCCATACGCCCGTCCATTCATCCATCTATTCAATTAAATTCGATCCAGCACCACAACGGCAGACAGGCAACATTTCTGTGCCTGGGCACAATTTCATTCATTTAGCCCTTAACTGAGTTTGCCGCTTTCCGTTTTTGTTCAATTTGGCGCAAAAAAAAAAAAAAGAAAGATGAAAATGAGAAAAACCAGGAGGAACAACCACTCGTAGTACAAAAATGGATTCTATTGTGGTATAAAGCTGCTCTTTGGTTTGTCGGCTGCTTTTGTTAGTTGGCATTTAGCTGAAAGTTATTTTTATATCGACCGCATGCGACCCTTTTAATCTAAATAAAATATCATTGCATGCACAAAAGTACCTACTAAGTCCCAAGTTAAATAGGCAATCTTTGTCTAATTTTAATCACCGCAAATACGAATTATTAATGGAGTAAGGTGAATGGTTTCTTTTGGGACTCTAAACCTTTTTCACTTGTTCATAAATTCAGCTTCAAGCATTTTAATATACTTACAAAATTGTAAGCAATCACGGCACCCATCTCGGTTTGTTAGGTTGCTCTATTAATAAGAGAAAAGAGCATCAATTTGTTGCATCGCTGGTGGAAAGATTTGACGCTACTATCTACAGTTCTGACTGTGGCCAACCATCTGTCAGTTTTAAAAGGAAGAGGACACTAAGTGGAGTATTCAAGGGATGTGAATGATGTGGCTAAAAGATGTGTCAAGCTAGTGTAAGACTTTTATTGGCTTATTTGCAAAAGTGCCCAAGCTCATCTTCTACATGGCATACGGTTTGAAATAAAAAACTATTTGAAAAAAGGTAAAATAACGAAATCAGCGCTCTCTCTGTTTGTAGGGCCAAAGAGCCAGTGCGTTGTGAATGCTAGAAGCGAACTGCAATACACAAGCAGAGACAAACAAATGTTCTGCCTTCTCTCACTATCTCACAGGCATACATATACTGGCCCTCAGCAGATGCTGACGTCTTCACCTTGTTAATTCTACCATGCATTTGGTCAGCTGTTCGCATTCACTTACGCTCTCTGGATACATTTGGGAATATGTCCGTCTTGCTCTAGCCACTGTGATTTCCTACTAGCACTATATAGTAGCTTTTTGGGCACTATCGTTTAGCACCACCAAAATTGAGAGGCAGCGCAAATTTGATCCGATTTCAGAATCGGCGCTGTTGCGCTTACAAACTAAAGTCCAATAGTGCGATTTTCGAATCGGCTTTGGTCGGCTCTGGATGTGCGATTACCGAATCGGGATCTATGTCTGGACGCGACACGGCACACGCGGTTAGACATGTTCCAGCAGAGCCGCCGCTTGGAGAGACTCAGTGGGTTGGCTCCCACGGGTAAGGATTAAGACGAACCAAATCGGCCCCTGGCCTGGTCCACAGAGATTGACACATTACATCCAGCAGAGAAACGCCACAGCAAACAAGCAAACTTTAGAGATTAGAACGTTCCTATATACATGAACAACTCGATGTCTACATATTTGCGCGGGTGAACGAAAAGAGGTCGTTACACTAAGAAAAAAATAGAACGAATAATTTGAGTACGAACGCTCTTGAAAAAAATCTATTCGTCCTTAAATTTTCAAGAATTTCGCTCTTGAAATCGTGCTAAATTCGTTCTTAATTTGGTTTTTATAGGCAAGACGTAGGTAAGACGAAGTATCGGAGCGGAGAGGGCAACCAAACTTTGAGAGAGTAGCGTTGAACACGCTCTCACAGTTTCGATTTTCAGCTGAGAGGGTTGTGTGCAGAAACTACTGAGAGGTGAGCGCAATCGGTTATTGAGAGCAGAACACTGTCGTGAGCGGTCGGCCGTAAATTCATTTAATATGGAATAATTCGTGAGTGAAGAAGTAATCGATTAATGGATTGTATAAAATAAAGACAATGTTAAGAACACCTTAAATAAATATAAAAATATTAAAGAAAAAAAAAAACTATGCTCTTAGAACTGTGCCATCTGCAAATTATGTGGAAAGACTGTGAAAACATCTGGTAATGCAACCAACTTAAAATCGTACCTGAGAACTAATCATTTGGAGGTTCCAACGACAACTTTAACCGTTTCTCGGAAACGCTCTGTAAATGCACAGTGTTCTCACCATGGACGAGCTAAGAAAGCTTCAAACAGATTCTGACATTCCAGAAGGATGTTGATACCAAATGGAACTCATCATTGGACATGAAGATGGCTTTCATAAAGATGTCCAAACTAGTGTCAGCTGTTTTATTGAAGCGCAACGCTTCGATCAGAGCTGGAAAATGTACAGAAATGCTTACCAGATCTGAGTTAATCATTACGCAAGACCTAATCGAACTGTTGCTCCCCTTCAAAGAAGTGACTAAAAATGTAAACAGTTAAAAATATGTCAGTGTAAGTTTGTTAATTCCTCTTACTACACTGATGCTTCGAAAACTAGCTAAAGTTGAAGTAGAAACAGAGTTAGGAGAGACAGCAAAGGAAATCCTACCAGCTCCTTGCATAAGACACGCTGTTGGATCCGCTCTTTAAAAAAAACACATTTTACTTCACCGGATGAATCATTCTCTAAAAAGAAAACGAGTACTTAGAGTAAGTCAACTTAGCTCACTACATGAACCCAATAGCTTATTGGAAAACTATGATTGAATGGCCCAAGCTGTCTGAAATTGCATTTCGATACTTAATACAGCGCAACCCGCCACAGAATGACTGGCGAACAAATTAAGCAGCGGTCTTTCTTAAAATCATTGTCAAACCACTAATTGTAAAGGTCTATAAAAAGAATCAATCTGAAACTTGATAAGTAATCAAAGGATATCCAATCAAACGGCCACTAGGAATGGTCATTAGTAATTTTATGGTGTAGAAGATCTTTAATAACTTTTAATTTTTTTTTTTAAGCTTCAGAAAATAACGATATTATCGATATATCGATGTTTTTTGGGCTCGATATATCAAATATCGATATTGAAAAATTCGATTTTTGAGATTATCGATATTGATATTTTGAGAAATATCTACAACCTTAACGGGGACTTTTCGACATTTTCTAAGGCAACGTCGTGCCCACTCGATCACGGCCCTTGTTACTCGCTGGGCGGCAAACTGCCAACTGCTTACATTCTTAACTATCACTTAGCAGCCAGGTTTCAGGCCTATGCCTGATAGTCGAGTGAGCTTAAGCGCTGTTTTTATTAAGTCTGTTATTTTGAGAATATTCTTACTTGGATCAAGTACTAAAACTCTTGAATCAAGAAAGTCGGCATCAAAAATTCATTCTTGGATCATTTTTTTTCATTCTTACCCTTACTTCTGAGAACGGAGAATTCTTAATCCAAGTATGAAATTCTGTATTTTTACTCTAAGTGTACAACTTTTAGGTGTTTTCCCCAAAAATAATTCTGATATATATTTAAATACGACAAATCCCAAAAATCAATCTTAAAATTGTAAAAACAAATCTGTCTAAATCTGTCTCTAAAGGAGAAACTATAAAAATAATTGCCGTCCATCAAAATCTCATCTCCTGCTCTGTCATAGTGTTGAAAGCACAATGGCCAGGTAAACAGTTTTAGCTCATCCTCAAGCTAAGTTATATTAAAAGTTAAAGTCTCTTAGTCTAAGCTCATCCCCCCCCAAAAACTAAGTTGTGTCTGTGTAGACGACAGCAAGCAACACGTAGCGCCTAAGCCCCTCCAAGAGGCGACGAAAGGTCACAATTGCCTTGGAAAGCTGTCGACAACATTGCGGTATGGGATAATCGTGGGGGGCAAATGAAACGAGCTGCTGAGGTTAATAAGTATGCAAAACAAAAATATATAGCAAAAATATCATCAATTCGGCAACATGTTGCGAAATGGAACACGTGCTAAAACAAGTGAATATACAATAATAATAATATGAACGAGTGTGTGCATAGGCGGCGGTATGTATGTGTATTCTCCACAATCAACAGCTACCAAAAAACGGACATCAACAATACGAGCATGCGCTTACAATGTAGGGGAAATGGGGCAACATTTGGAGTAGTTAAGGGACAAATGTTGCTAACAAAGCGGAAGCTGTATACTAAGAGAAAACGAGATGGAAAATACGCAAGACAAACCGAGATTTTAGTTTGCCAATTAAATTTTGCACTCAAACTCAACTCATTTCCCATTTCCTGGCCTCAACAAGTAAACCCTTCGATGAGTATTATTGCAGTGTACGTAAAGCGCGAATATGCATGTAAATGTCAAAAACAGTGAAAAACGTAAAACGCATGCGCCATTTGCCACGTTGCCTTGCACAATTTTGCTCTCACTTTCACTAGCGCAAAGTGTCAAACAAAACGTGAAAAAAAAATACTCATACACAGCATCTTTTGCCAGAGAAAAGCTTTGCTTTCGCAAGGAACAACGTATTTTTTTTTTTGATGGTTCTGTGTTCGCCCAAAAAGCTACTGGCATAGCCGCAGCGTACAAAAATTCAGTTCAGTTTTGACGGAACGGACGGAACGTTTGTGTGTGGTCGTCGGGTCGCTGTTTTTCCCCAAATTGTGAATGAAGCAAAGTCTCGAAAAGATAAACCAGTGTATGTATGTGTGTGTAACAAAACAAGAAAAAGAAAAAAAAAAAAAGAATCAAACAGACGGGAGTTGGCCAAACTTCCAACGGAAGTAGCCCCTTGTCCCTATGTGAATTTGTATATAAATGCAAATATATATATTTGAAAACCATTCTATTGTGTGGGCGTAATTATTCAAAGCAACCAAAAAACACAACTACTTCGTTTCATCTGTGCCCCAAAAAGTATGCTATAATTTGCCAAAAGTAAGTGGCTCTTTGTGTACTTTGTGAAAAGGTAATTAAAGCAGGAATTTTGCAAAAAGGAATCCATTTAGTTAAGATTTACCTACCCAACACACACACCCAGCCACACCCTAAACATCTGAGCACTTAATGTGTGCACTGCACACACACACACACACACACACATATGTACACACAAGCATGAGCTGCAGTATAGAACATCTGCTGGCATTCTGAAATAAAAATAAAGCCTTTACGCCATTACGTTTGAGTGCTTATATGTAACTATGATTTTAAAACGTGTTTAGCGGGTTTAGTGGCACATAAAATGAATGAAAAGGTTACTTACCATCGCATTTGCTTAATCCTTTTCGTCTATGTTTTAATGGTGAATATCTTAATATATCTTTAAGCCATTCCAAAAAAAAGTAATCATCAAAATGACACTATTTAGTCATCAATTTGAAACTATTGAGTATCAAATTCTCCAAGTATCAAATTGATATTTTCGAAAGTATTACAATAATATTTCGAGAATATCAAATTGATACTATCTTTTATCAGATTGACACTTTTTTGTATAATTTTTATACCCATGCAAAGGGTATTATAATTTTGCCCAGAAGTTTGCAACGCATAGAAATATTCTTTTCCGACCCCATAAACTAGTCTCTGAGTTTTAAAGCTATCGAGCTGAAATTTTGCACAGAGTCTTCTTTTTACTGCACGCTGCTAATATGTCGGAACCAACCGGATCGGATGACTATATCTTATAGCTGCCGTAGGAACCATCGGTCGAAAAATGGGTCTTAGTGAGAAAACCTTTTTTGTTTTCAATGTTAGCGCTCTTAAACTCGGCCACTATTAATATTATATGCTTTCAAACAGATTTGTAAATTTTGGTCAAGATCGGATGACGATATCCTTTAGCTGCCGTAGGAACCATCGGTCGGAAAATGGGTCTTAGTGAAAAAACTTTTTTGTTTTCAAGTAAATCGTTCTTAAAGTCGGTGATTCTTAATATTAAGCGGTTTTAAACTAATTTGGAAAAGGTGATCGACATCAGGTGACTATATCTTATGGTTGCCATAGAACCAATCGGTCGAAAATAGTTCTTACACTGAAAAAAAAATCCGGGGTTTCCGGGATCAATTCATGCCGAAATGGTAATAAAAATGGGTTGATCCTGGAATGGCATAAATCTTTCCCGACAGGAACAATTTAAGTACGGATAATTTTTTAAATTTTAATCCTTCTTTTAGCCTGGCCGAACTTAAACTCATCCGAACTCATCTTTGTTCCATAGGTGATAATATTCTAGTTCGGTAGAGATTGATTTTTTTATTTATTTATTTTCTGATATTTTCTTACAGGCAATACAGGTATTGTTTTTGCAAATATTTTTGTAATAAATATTAAATTTATAAATATTTTCCGCTATAATACTCGTTCTCGCTTAGCCACTTTTGATAGGGCAGAAATCGAATCGCCTTCATTGGCAAGCTGCAAGTAGAAAACATTTAAAGATTAAGCTGATAACTAATGCAGATAACTATGTATAAATGTCTAGATTAATACTCTAGATAAATAAAAATGTCTAGAAGTTTCGAACATTGTGGCATGCGGAGTGGCAAAACAAAAACATTCTTGATCTGGTTGCGATTTTGATACACAAATTTAAATCTACTTACTTCAGTCTGATTCCACTAGAAAAGCTTCTGTCTAAGGTCCATACGAGGGCCTAAATCAGGAATCGCTTCTTTAAGGTCTTCAGCTGTCAAAAGCTTTAAGAGCTCGAACTTAATACCCGCATCTGTAAATAATGGAAATAGTATGATAAATGTAATGACAAATAAACAAAATACTTAATAAACTTGCATTTAAGTATTTTTGTGTGTACATGCAAACGTTAGTTTGGTGTTTAGTGCGTGCATCTGATTTTCGACTTGGGTGTGAAGACATATATACATACATATGTATGTATAACCCGGTGTCGAAGCAATGCCTTGAATTCACATTTCTATGTACGTGTGTGTATGCAAGCGGTCAAGAATATTCTTGCGCGCTTGCATACACACACATACACCGCCGCAGTAATTACAACACTTTACACAATACACCTTACACTTACCTGCCAAATTCTCCACTATATGGTGCAAGTTGTTGCTTTCTCAAGTTGTTGATTTTTCATCGGCCATTTTACTTTTTTTTTTTAGTTTTTTTTCACTTTTCACTTCAACTGCTTCTAGCAAGCGTCACACAAAGAATGCTGGCAAGCCGAAAAGCGGTCAATGCTGCATGGAAAAAGGAGATTGAACAACGATGAGAGAAGCAAAGAGAGCGAATTTGCCTTTGCTCTCAGGTTTTTCGCTCTCTCACTTTCTCAATTGGTTGTTAAGTACGATCCGTACATAAAACAATCCTTTTCGGAACGATAAATGCCCACTAGTACTGAAAAATGTAATCCTACTGTAGGGATCAAATCACACTTTTTAGGCTTAAAAAATTCCCGGCATTTTTTTTTCTGTGCAGTAAGAAATTTTTTATACTCGTAGAGTAAAAGGGTATACTAAAGTCGTGCAAATGTATGTAACAGGCAGAAGGAATCATTTCCGACCATATAAAGTATATATATTCTTGATCAGTATCAACAGCCGAGTCGATATAGCCATGTCCGTCTGTCCGTCTGTCCGTCCGTCTGTATGAACACCTAGATCTCAGAGACTAGAAGAGCTAGAGCAACCAATTTTGAAATGTAGACTCCTATTGTCTGCACGCAGATCAAGTTTATTTTCAATTTTTGCCACGCCCCCTCACGCCCCCGCTATTTGGAAAAAACGTCATATCTCCTACAGTTTTGATGATAGATGGTTCGTACTTTCTAGAGATATCTAGTACTCAAAATTATTTATCGATTTGCTGAAGGAATGATAAAGATCGGATGAACGATACTCAAGTTATGAGCAAAAAACGGTCAGTTAACACCCACCACCCACCCCACCCATAACCTAAGCATTGCGTTCAGCAGCAATCTTAGTAAGAGAGAGAGAGAGAGAGAGAGATAGAGAGAGAGAGAGAGAGAGACACCTCAGGCACACAGGAAGGCTATTAAACATTTGTTTCCATGAGTAACGGGTATATCGAAGTCGGTTAGAGCCGACTTTAACTTACGCTCTCGTTTTGTTATTAATGTAAGCGTCCTTAAACTCACTGATGACTAATTCTATATGCTTTCAAAAAGATTCGCGAAATTTTGTCGAAATCAGATGTTTATCTGTCGGAAAATGGGTTTTAGTTACAAAAATTTTTGATTTTTTTAAGGGTATAAAAACATCGGAAAAACGAAGTTAGCTTGGCCTTCTCGTTTAGTATCTCTTTGATACTAGTTCTTATCGATGTGATATTTCAATTGTCAAACTCTTACCACTAGAAAAACTTATACGAAATGGCCGCCTTGTGCCTTCCAGCAACGCCGAAGTCTTTTTTGGCCACTTATCGATCGCAGTGCAGAGAAATTGTCCACTGCTCGGAAAAGGGCGCGCTTTAAAAACTCAATATTTGGGTGTCGAGTAGAGCAAGCCATTGCCTCGAGAACGGACTACAGTTTGTAGTCCAATGGATTCAGATCTGGGCTTCCAGCAGGCCAATCATACGTAGAAATGGAATTCGGTACATGGATTTTTAGGCATGTTTGAGTCATTTTTGACTTGTAAGCTGGAGCGGAGTCTTGTTGAAAGATCCACGGCTTGTTTGCAAATAATTTAGTGTTCAGAGGCTTCACAACCATTTCCAAAACGTCGGATTGATACACTTTCGCCGAAGTTTTGACTCCTTTTTCACAAAAATGGAGCTTGGTGACCCCATCATAGGCGACTCCCCACTAAACCATCACATAAGCGGGATGGTCACCTCTCTGAACTCTCACAGCAGACACTCTATCGTTCTATTTGTTGAACGATTATGGTGAAACATTGTTTGTGGGCATTGTTTTGCGCACTTACGGCGCAATGCTTTCGATTTTGTCTTGCGTTTTTGTTTCAATGCTGTTGTGAGCAAGTGGCCGGTGTGTCTCTTGTATGTACTGAGTCCCAAGTCACGTTTTATGATGCGCTGATATTCATCTCATCTCGATGAATTCGATCTTTTACGGCTTTGATGACTTATGCAGGCGAATTCCGACAACACGATTTTCGAGCGATCCAAAACTTTTGATGTAGTTATATAGCATAAATGTCACTTACCAAATAGCCGTCAAGTTGGAGTGGATGCTTTCAATGGTGCTCGAGAACGAGTGTGTTCAATACGTGTACCAAAACATTTGCGGCTTCCAGGAATAGCGAATTTCAATTCAAATTAGTTTTGAAGCGCATTGTTACTTTACAATAAATTTTATGGTGAAATTGCTTAAAAAAATTATAATTTTAAAGAAGATGATTGAAGATCAATGGTTCAGTCCCAAAAAACATTGACCGATCCGTTACTAAGCGGTTCGGTTATGGACAGATTTTAAACCTTGCTTCACTGACGAATATTATTCGCCTGTGATAGTCCAACTCCGTTACATGATAGTCGATAATTTACACAACATAAACTGAAATCTTATGTTATAATTACCTAAACTACACTTCACACAAGTTGTGTGGGCATTTCCAAACTGACGTGACGTTACGTTCGTACGAAAAGATGTTGTTAAAAAATATGAAAATCTTGGATTTTTAAAAAGATTGTTCTATAATTGGGAAGCAATTAAGTAGCACTATAATCAGCAAAAACAATGACATCAATCGATCATAAGGAGTTAAAGATAAAAGCAATCATATATGCTGCCGTGACGTTACATAAAACGGAAGTGGGTTTTGACTTGTTTTAGAAAAATGCAAAATTCTGCGAATTGGGCAAAGCTTCTTGTATAAAATTTTTTTAGTATGATTTAAAATAATACAAGTTTATTTTCCAGGTTATCTTATTCAAAAATGTTTGCCCAATTTTTTTTTATTTAAGTACATAAGTATCTGACGTTACGTTAACTGACATTACGTTACTTAAATTTCCTCATTATATTTATGTTGTTTTTGTTATAATAAAAGCAGAAACTTATAGTTAATTGCAATCATATAGTTTCTTATGGTGTCTTCTGCATTATTTTTGAACTCTTTGTACGCTTAGAAATAGTTTAGAGACCTAAAATCAATGCAATCTAATAGCCTATTTCCACTGGCTTCATTTCTTATCATTTTCATTTCTAAAAATGATGCTGTTTCCATTGACAAATCTTCATCATTTTGATATTCGCAATGCCACGTTGACAAAAACAGCTGAATGGTTTGATTTAAACAACAGGCGCCACTTTCAAACTCAAGGGGAGTTTTTGCAATATTTACCCAAAAAAAGACATACCCGGCAGGAAAGCAATTACACTGGGCGAACGCATTGTTAACGCCCTGAATTATCAGCAGAAAGCTAAATAGACAACTTTTTTTGACTATTTTATATTTTAAACAAAATTGCGCCTTATTTTTAAATTCAAATCAATAGTTTATTGGTGATGACACTTTCTATTTCCAGAGAGTAACGAGTAGTGCCAGAGAGTAGCGAGTACTTTTTAAAAAAATACCAAATTCCTTCGTGGGGAATGCCATCATTTTTGAGAAATGAAGGAAATGAAGGGCAAAATGCAACAACAATTTGTATGGAAGAAATGATATCATTTTCTTCATTTCTTGTCATTTCAAGAAATGAAGCTTCATTTCTTTGGTGGAAATAGGCTATAAAGGCATTTTTATGACAACAAAACGTATCCAATTGAGAAAAATGACGATTGCGCGACATTGCATTCGTAAATTTCGAAATGGGTTATGAATCTATTTAAAATTGGCTCATATTAGTTCATTTTGATGATTTCCCCATTAAAAAATGATAAAAATAGTGTTTTTAAGTACTTTTCATTTTTTGGTCTCGGTGGACTTTTCTGTGCAAGTTTTATAGAAATCAGAAATCACTAGAGATGTTCGTATAAACGCTTGCATTTCAAATTTCAACTGATTGAATTTATATGTAAAGTGGCACAAAAAAGCTCTGTTACTAGATCAGATGGCAAAATTAAAGCGAATTGAAAATGACTGTTCAAAGCCAAGTAGTCTCTCAATTTAACCATCTGATCTAGCAACCGAAATAATACTTTTCACTTAACATATAAAGCAGTGGTGTCCAAACTCACACAATCAAGCATTGCGCTTGTGTGCGTAGCAACGAAACACGTTCCGCGTGTTTCACATTTCAGCATGAGCAACAAGCAAACGAACAAATGCCTCGTGAGAGATCAATAAGACGAACACGCGCATCATAAGAGAGCAAGCCGCCTAGTGTGCTATTTATGGAACACACGTATTCTCTCTCTCTCTCTTTATCCTTGTGTCGGCTGCGACGCCGGCAGAATTATGAATTCCTATCCCATGATCCTTCTTAGCAGGGCCACGAGTTTTTTGTAAATACACAAGGAATTTTTTTTGCTTGTTTTATAATAGGGAAACCGTTTTTTTTTTGGTTTTTATTATCATTGGACGGATAGCCCAACCACCTAGCAGCAGCCATAAGCAACAGAATTAATTACAACAAATTGGTAAACAAACACCTTCAAACAAAAAACCATAGCCGAAATTCGGGCTGCGAATTTACAATAGTGTAATTCCTGTCTTTATTCGCCCCCTCCAGAGCTTAAATACTAACTGGATGTTTGTTTGAAATGTGAACAGCAAAACAAGTCCGCTGATGAGAGAATTTGGTTATTCTCGAAACAGCGATCGTTGTACGGACATACCCAATTGCTATTCCAAAATGTTGTAATTAATATCTGTTGGTTTGTGTTGGTTATAAAAACTTATAATCAACCAAAGACCTTGAGCTAGCCAGTTGTAACATTGACTAAAATCAAAAAACAGGTCACTAAACCCCATATACTTATACAATTTAAATTGGAAATGCAAACGTTTATACCAAAATGTCTAGTGATTTCTGTGTCACCCCCGAATATGTTTCTCCTAATTCAATGTAAGCTGTCTTTGTGTAACAATAAAATTGAAAAAAATAAGACAGACAAGAAATGTCTGTTTTTCTCGTGTTTTCGGGCTTTTGTTCACAACCTAATTACACGTGGCTCTACACATAGAAAAAAAAAGTTCCATTAAATTTCATTTGGTATGGATAGTTTTTCAAATCCTTTGGATGATTTTCAGATACATTGGATGAAAATCGAAGAACAATCTAACATTAAATAAATATTATAAATAACTTTTATACTATATTCCAACTATCCAGTCCAAATGGATACGGAAATTATCCAATGGATCATCAACAAATATCCTTATGAGTGTGTATACACACTGTTTACTGTTTACATCAAGGGTGCCCGCGCCCATTTCGCAAGCCACGCACTCGTGGGAATAGCTCGCGCGCATACGTTCTTCGCGCCCATAAGCCTGCATAAAGCAACAACAATTTCATATGCGTGGTCTCCACTCTTTCTTGCCGTTTTTTTTGTTTGCGCTTGCAGACCTGCAACAACAATATCATATGTGACTCTCTTCTCTCTCTCTCCTATGTCTCTGGCAAATTAACAAGCAACAACAATATTGCCTTTGCGCAGTCAGCGCTCGACACGCGCGCGTTTGCTTGAGACATCTACATATAATTCCAAAGTCTACACAGTCGAAAAAAAATGATGCTGTCATAACGACTTCAACGTATGTTCAGTCTCTTAGAATCATAGATATCATTCTATTTCCCTGTTTTTATCGTCTATATCTCAAAAGATTCAATTTTGCAGAACACACTGAATATATGGAGAAAAAAAAACAATTTCAGTTCTATTGCCGTTTCAAGATGCCGTCTGTTTTAGATCGCTGTTCTTTTCCATAAGCTGTCTAAAAGATAAAGTATCGTTTGATTTGTTTTTCTGAAACGTGATAAACGGCACTTAAATTATATACACAATTTATCAGTTTATTTGCTGTATTATTTACATTCATTCAAACAAAATCAATTCAATTTTTATCTGGATTTAATTGACTAATCGCTAAATAACCGAAAACACAATCCAACATAAGACATACTTGTACACATACCGCCGTTAATTACAGGGCCCGTGCTTAGCTACCTCAGCTGGGGCTCAATTAATGATTAGCGAAGGACGTTTTCGTATGCCTCCCTCAATCTCTGCGCTAAGCTGTTTAATCGCAAAGAGCATCAATCACTGAACCGAAGCACCGACTACAAGGACATGCCAATCGGCTGACTGACTCGTTCTAGACAAGCAATTCAGTACAGGGATATATTTAAAGTATGGCAAATATGCAAATAGGATACTAATAAGCAAAAGTTAAGACCACCAAATTAATTGCAAAAGTTTTGCGGCGCGCCCTCTCTATCTGCGGTTTTATGGTACTACATTCACATACGTTGATTTCACTTGCCCTTGGGTTATTATCAAAAGATTTGAACTGTAATAAAGCATTTTACCCATCAAACTGGGGGGGAGGGGTGAAATACGCTTGTGTTGAATAAGCCGATTTAAGCTGGGGGAAACGAAAAACAAAAAAATACAAAAACTTTAGTAAACTTTTGGCTTAAGAAGGCGATTGCCAACAAAAAGGAAATCAATTATGTAGCAAGGCGAATTGATGATGCTTGTTGTATGTACAGAAAACATACGTGTAGTGGAAGTAAAGAATAAATATGAACGGGACTATTTCGAGTGCTTAGTAAATACATAAACTTGTATCACAAATTTATACGTATGCTGCACCACCACACACAATACATAGTTAAGGGTCACGTAGTCCAGACAAACCCGGCGGAAACAGAATCGAAAAAAATGCTTCTAACGAGGTGATTATCTAGTGACGAAAGTAGGCTCAAGCAAACAAATTTCGGGGCGAAAAATATTCTTTCTCCATTTTAAGTCCGTGCAACAAAAAGCTATAAGTAAGTTTGTTTGAACGTAATTTTGAATTGGAATGATTAAGGTACCATTCGATGCGTATTTAGCCAGCGAGTTCAGAGGTCTATATCATAGCTGACCTAGGAATAATATGCTTTACTTTGTTTTGCTGTGATGTGGTGGGACCAGAGGGTTTTTTACTAAATTTGAACGAAATATACAAGCCTGTTCTCGTTTTCGATTTCGAACAAATCATGTGGAATTGGAAATTTTAAATGATCCCGCTTTCAAAAACTGACTGTGTTTTAAAACCACTCTTATCTTCATTCGACCCTCTTGATGGCAAAGCTATTCTGACGAATTCTTTAATCGTTTCATTGAAATAACAAGATCCGATCAATCGAAAATGAGAACAGGTCTGATAGAAATCGAGAAAATTAAGTAAACTACTACGTTTTGGTCCTCATGTCTCGATCTAATATCGCAAAAATTGATATATGTAAGCGAATGTTTTGTACATTGTCAATTCGGGTTTGTTCTGTCCAATATATTTACAGCGTCTGTCTTTGTTTGTCTCTCTGTTTCGTCTGTCCGCTACTCTAGGTTGCGTCATCCTTTCGTATTTACAGTGTGACCATCGTCTTTGTCTTAAAATACCTTTACGCTAAAATGCTTATCGATATATTTGTACATATTGGTGGCTATTTTCAAATAATTCCATTGTCTACATTGGGCCAACCTGAACATTAGATCGCCCTCGATCTCAACAGGACTCAACAATACCTTCACACCAATTTATCCACGGTTTGAGCCTAGCGGGTTTCGATATCTATTCGAGTCCAACACTCCATGGTTCCATTTGGACTTATCGGCGGTAAATGTTTAGTATAGGTCCATCATGGCCTAAAATTTTGAAAAAAAATGTCCTCGATGTACCGCGAGTTATGAAGAATTTACGTGCAGGAAACAGTTGGCGGTCACCCGCGGTTCTCTTGCAATTGAATTGCAAAGTTTTTGCATTTTTGCGCATACAAAATATGTGTAATCGCATGTGCTTTTCGAATTATGCGTTTGATTTCGTGCAAATTTTCTACAAGTTGGATATTTACCCTCTTTTTAATTCGCATCCGACTGTGAAAATGGCGCTCGACAATAGATGAAAGTTCACTGCAAAATGAATGATATTGCCATGTCAGAACAAATATAAGTTTATCTTACACACCGCGCACAAAGGATACGCTTCCTCCTCATCCAACCCTTCCTCCTCCTTCTTCAAGTCTCCCACCGATTCCTCCTTTTCTACCGCTTCCTCTTCTCCCTCTTCCTGTGTAGTATGTTGAATGTTATAGATGCACCACATACGAAGAAGAAAAATTTCGCGTTCTTGCGCCGCAGGCAAAAACTAAAAAAAAAAAAAAATGGCGCAACCTATACCAAACATTTACTTTATCGGCTTCACTTATACATTCGGAATCAACGGCTATACGTATCCATTCAGGTTCAACGACTATACTTATCCACACGAGTGCAGCGCGATCTTCGGCGATATGACCAAAACGGCGGCAACTGCTTTTAACACAGTTCGTCCCATGTTGAAAATACGGCCATCATTGCAGCAATGTCACTCAGCTCAACCCGTCGGCCATGTCGCTTGCATGTATTTCATCAGCATTTCGTTTGGCGAAAGCCCAGTCTGATTTGGCAGCATGTGTTTAAAAACATAAGTACATTTGGTGGCATCATAATCATAATACACAATGTTTTTGGCATGAAAAAAGTCCATATGTCAGCATGAAAAACACACACACAGAAGTAGACACAAATAATCCCACCCGACAATCCTTAACGAAAACGGATCCGATTTCTATGTTTTCTCGAAGTTTTCTCTAACAATACTATCGAGAATGTCTTCCGTTTTCGGTCCGAAAAAGTATTACCTGTCGCTCAGTTTGTGGCAGCAAAACGTAAGTTCTCGATACACGTTTTCGGATCCGTTCTCGACACTTTCGCGATAGCGAAAACGTATTGGAAACGATTCAGTTTTCAATGCCGAGAAAGTGTCGATTTAGAGTCCGTTCACGATACTTTTTTTGAGTCCGTTCTCGATAGCGAAAACGGATCGAAAACTGAATCGATTCCAATACGTTTTCGCTATCGAGAAAGTGTCGACAACGGATTCGAAACCGTGTTGCAAACGTTTACTTTCGCGATAATTGATAAGAATGTTTTGTTTTATTCCATTTTGTTTCCCATTTAAAAATATGTACTTTTTGTTAGTTTTGTTTCTTTATTTATATGAATTAATTCAGTTTTACTAAATTGTTTCGCATTTTTTGCACAAAAATAACTGGAAATAAAAGTTACAGCCAATAACAATAGTTTGCATTCACTCTGCTAACTCTTCTAGCAGGAGCATTTAAAAAATGGTTTAAAATCTGCGGAATATTGGCATAGCTTACTTATTTACTTACTTATCCATTAGGGTTTGCTTGACAATGTGAGCGTCATGCAAAGCATTCATTTCCTCCTCATAGCGTGGTGTGAGCATCTGATTCTGGTCATTGCGCTGTGTCTTCTCCAGAAAGTAAACAGCTGTCTTCGCCAAAGCGGCAATATTCCGGGCAATGGCCACACGCACAATGACCGCACTTAAATCACTTGCCAAATCCATGATACAGGGCAGTATATAATCCGAAAAGACATTGGCTTTGCTGCGTGGTATATTCTTAACTATGGCTAGGAAAGCAGTAAGTGACGCCTTGACGCCAGATTTTTGGGCCAGATTCAGCTAATGACAGAGAGAGAAAGGGAGATTTAGATGAAGATTTGGAAAGCCCTTAAAATACTCACAATATAGTGCAAAATGCGATCCAATATAGTCTCGATGGTAATATACTTGGACAACTTTTGCAACAGTTGCCGGGCGGCCATTTTGGTATTCGACTGTGTCCATCCACGTATGCATGGGGTCACCCACAGTAATGCTTAAAAGAGACCATCACCTGACCGAATCTTTTTTCTCAGCTGGCTACTCTTCCCTCTTCGAATAGATAAACATATATCAAGGAGGCTAAGAATTAACACAAGCGGTCATTCTCAATGACAGCCAAATGATTCTCCAACAGCTCGCGTTTTCCACGTCTGTAGGCCAGCAATTGGAAGAGCTTAAAGAAGGCTGTGCTCTCAGTCCAGACCTCCAACAAAGCGCAGCTGGAAAATTAAAAAAGTTTTAACTAAAATTACCCTTTTCAACCCTATTTTACTTACCTCGCCGAAAATATGTGCATGTCGGGCAGAATCGAACTTTTTTGCTCTAAATCAGAGATGGGCGCGTCGCGACGTTCACAATGCACACGAGGCAGCGCTGCCTTCGTGTGTATTGTGAACGTCGCGACGCGCCCATCTCTGCTCTAAATTTATCAACAAATGAGGTGGCAACCAATGACTAGCTGTCACAAACAGAAAAAAAATTTAAAATTCTTAAGAAATTCGAATTTCGTTGTTAAGAGAAACTATCGTAAATGTCGTAGGTCCGATTACATACGTTTATTTGTCGGGTGGGATTGTTGGTTTGTATATTAAATACAGTGTCAATAAATTTTGCAAATAAACTGAAATCTAGTTAAATTCATTATCGGTTGACGTTTCATACAAAAAGCCTCCAAAAGTCAGGGGGTCGTCATCGAACGCCTTGTGTCTTCCTACCTATGATATACAAAGTTAGCAGATCTGAAGTAATGAGTTTTTAGATAGAAACGCGGAACCCAAAGGCTGCCCCGTGACGTCACCCAAATGGTTTACGGTTACAACAACAACCTCTGAGTTTTACGTGAAGCGGAACACTCGGGTTTTTTCATGTCTCTAAAGTGAGAAGTAGGAATGAAATGTATACTTCTGGCATGCATTCAAGTTCGGCTGGGAGGTCACTATTGTCATCTCCCTCTCGCTCACGCAGGCACACATGCACGACTTGGCGGCAATGTTGTTTGCTTTGTAACGAATCTATATTCTGCTGGCTTGCGCTTACAATAGTCGTGGCTCGCTCCAACAAATTTATTTTGCAAAGTTGGTTTTGGAAATGACAAGACGATTGGGATTTCGGTTTCTTTGCCTGTTTATTGGCCTTAAGATGCAAAAGTTAACAATGGTTTCCCTTACTGGGCTTATTGCAAGATGTGCTTATGTTCGATCGCTAGAACTAGCTGGCTTAAGCCGAGACTTAAGTTACTCCTTTCACTTCTCTGTATTATGTCTCAGACAACGCTGGCACCACGATTCGCCTGGACACCCTTGCCGTTCGCAAAGCTCGCCGGCTCTCGTTTAACCGCACAGCTACAGTCTTGAAACCCACTGGTTTTCTCCTGGCAGGCGGCTCAACGTTCTACTCCTTCTCGCTGGCACCACGATTTCGTCAGACCCACAGGCTGATATCGCTCAGATACGCCGACACTCGTTTGACTCGTACAGCTCGATGGCTTGAACAACGTTTTTCCTTCGCACTTACTTTGCCTTCCTCCCGTGACGATCCTCGGCTTCCGTTTCGGGGCTCTTGCTCGATGTTCCTCTGCTCCACTCACTCGCGTTGGTACACGCACTCGCTTGAAATCGCGCACTGGAACTTGCACTCGCTTTAATTGACTCGCACTTAGACTTGCACTCGACTGACTTGCATCTCGAACAGCGCGTCCTTTTATAGCCGCAGGTTCGGCTCGGCTGCGCCAAGCCCCGTTGTTGCCATGCGCCGCCAGTTCCATGGAATTTTCCACTGGCCCTCTCCTGTGCTTGAGCGAATGTGAGCGTGATCACTCGTCTCCGCTCTTCCATTGTCTCCTTCTTTTCAGCAGATACAACGGTTTTCCCCGTTGCGCTCTGCTGAGCGCTGCCACTGTACTCCGTCTTCCCCTCTACCTTGCCCCTCTCAGCTCCTGCCGCCAATTCGCCGCCCATCTTAACCATATGCGGCCAACATTTTGAAGCCCACCCCACCACTCCATAGGCTAGTTTCCCAGAGAATCTTACAATTAATCTTAAAAATACTCCTTTAAACTTATAACTACGTTTTTACCACGATAAGTTGTGGAACTTTACAAATCAAGTACTCACAGATTGTATTTGTAACTGCACATTTCCACGCATTTGTTGTGGTGCCATTCAGCTCAGCGTCGTTTACACAACGGAATCACTTCCTTCTGTAACGGCTGTCATTACGGTGCATGCCAAGGAACGGGGTTTGGTCAGCCC
Organism: Lordiphosa magnipectinata; assembly: GCA_037044535.1. Lineage (NCBI taxonomy): Eukaryota > Metazoa > Arthropoda > Insecta > Diptera > Drosophilidae > Lordiphosa > Lordiphosa magnipectinata. Next base: position 25,088 of record JBAMBO010001870.1, read on the forward strand.
CCACGGAGACGAGTCTCTCTGCAGAGATTTACTTAATTTCGGTGTTTTGGCATAACAGATTGTTGAAATTGGCTTTCATCACTAGCATAAACTGCCGTTCACAGTGTTGCAAGAAATAGGAAAAACATTAAGGCGAAGACAGAGAGAGCCTAGAAGGGATGACTAACTTGCCAAAAGTGACAGCAAATGATGGAATTCCAAGGACAATAAATAAATAAATACGGCCAGGGCAAAAGGAACGAAGGAAACCAAAAAAAGGAAATGAAATGCGATAAGCCTAGGGACATTTTCTTTCCGTAGAAATTGGCGTTTCGTTAATGTACGCAATATAAAAACCCATCACAAAATTTTGTTGAAAATCATTTAAATATACATCAAGCGAAAAAAACGGAGGGTTACTAACTCAATCACAAATACCGGCTTTAAGTATACATTTGATTTACATAGCACACATCTACATACATACATACTCTACACACACACACACACACACAATACATCGTCTATGCCAGAACAATAAACAAACTAAAATAAATGAGAAAGCGTTGAGCAAATAGCAAATTGCTGCGCATGAAAAATGAGTTGCTAGCAAATTGAAAAGAAACAAACAACAACGACATGGAAGAGCCAGCAAAAAAAGGGGAGTCATTTGAAAAATGTGCAACCAATGAACACATAAGCCCTACAATAGACTTTTAGCTAAATGGATGGGTGGGTCCTGGACACTGTTGCCGCATAGATAACGCCGGACGTAAAAGACAGCCATGTCAGACAAATGGTACATATATGTATATGAGCGAGCGTCCCTCGGTGGTTTCGAATAGCTAAGCGGATGTTTGCCTAAAACAAACACGTATATGTATGTGTATATATGTGGGATACTTGGTTCTCGTTCCCGTTATTTTTAACACATTCTAAAACAAGGCCTTAACGCCACAATACCTTACCATTACTCATTGTACTTAGGCCATGACTTTAACCACGTGTCTCCTTCTAAGTTTTCTAAACTGGAACGTACATTGCGAAGCTATTCGCCTCTTTCGTCCGTTGCGTTGAGTTTCCTACATTGCAATGTAGACCTTATCCCCCCCCCATTGCAAATAGCTATCTAAGGCGCTTACCTTTAGAAAATTGTACTTGTAAATTTTGGAATTCCTTGAGGTAAAGTTAATCCATATTTCCGTTAAAATAAGTTTCGCTATTCCTCTACAAAGGAGACCACTCATAGACCGAATTGATTCTTAGCGTTGTAAGATTGATGTAGCTTTTGAGGATGACTTGTAAACCATTTTGATTTATGTGCTTTCGTACATCTAATGCAGTGGCCGGCAAAACACACATGCACATTTTGGCGTTGCGTGTGTGTGTATTTAGCTACGCAAGAGCGCGCTCATTTAGCACATCTTTGTTGTTGCAAAAGAGAGCAGTATAAGCTCGTATACTGTCGGTGTGTCGACGTCGCTGCCGCAGAGCCCTGTTCAATACACTGGAGCCTGAGACGTGCCGGACTCTGATCTAATGCAATAGGTTACAGACCTCTAAGTATGCCTCTTTTTCTTGGAAGCTAATTGATTTGTGTGACCGTCTCATTTCCTCTACGAGACAATATTCTCAACATTCTGTACGATATTTACGTTTATATGGAGTACTTATATAAGTTTCTTAAAGCTATTCAAATATTTTCTAGGAACTCAATTTCGAAAGTGTGCGAAAAGTCATTCCGAAATTTGATATCGGAATTGGGCCTTTGTAAAAAAACTAAAATTTGGTTGTCTTTGGACAATTATTTGAAAATAACCGCCAAATTGTAATTATGTCAAATATATCGATAAGTCTTAATAAGGTATTTTAAACAAATCGATGGATGGAAGGGAAATGCACCGAACCAAACCAACACTGCGATTCAGTTACCTCCAAAAACCATATAACGAACAGAACCAGCGGTTTAACAACTGTGTGAACCACTGAATCAATCCAGTACTTATTTCCGAGAGGAAATCCGTATTATTTCTTGATCAGTTAAGCTTTGTCAGATTGTCAGTCTGTTTCTACAAAAACAAGCCACTCGTTTCTTTTTCTGAGCTGATGTTTTTAACAAAGTCCTGATATGTAGGATCCGCACGGATTATCAGTATTTATCTTATATGTATAATATCTGGAAAATTAATCTGAATAAGAAAAGTTTCTATACTCCGTACCAAGCGTACACAGAGTATATTAAGTTTGTGCAAAAGTATGTAACTGGGAGAAGGAATCATTTCGGACGCTATAAAGTATATATATTCTTGATTAGCATCAACAGCTGACTTGATATAGCCATATCCGTCTGTTTGTCTGTCCGTATGAACAAACAGATCTTAGAGATGGTAAGAGATAGAGGTTTGACATGTATGGAACATATATTTCTTATACTTGCAGGCAGATCAAGTTTATTTTCAACTTTTGCCCCGCCTCCTGCCGATCCCTCAATTTAGATAAAACGAAATATCTTCGACAGTTTCGAATATAGATGGTTGGTACCTTCCAAAGCCATTTAGTTACCAAGATTATTTATCGATTTGCTGAAGGAATGATAAAGATCGGATGAACTATACTCAAGTTATGAACAAAAGAATGTTCGCTGCCTTAGGTTTCTTGCTGAATTGCCAAATGGTTGTGCCCGATAGAAAATGCGCTCTTTTGTACTTACATCTCTAGCACACACACACACACACACGTTCTTGAACTCAGCAATTATCAAAATATTTTATGCTTTGAACGAAATATGTAAAATATTATAGCTGTTACAGGACCGATCGGTCGGAAAATGTTTCTTAATGAGAAAAATTTTTACGGTTTTAGCGATAGGAGCGTTCTTTAACTCAGCAATTATTAATGTTTTATGCTTTTAAACAAATCTGAAAAATTTTGATAAATCGGTTGATGATTGTATGAATATATCATGATCTTTCGGAAAATTGATTTTTTTTTATTTTTATTTTATTTAGACTCGACAAAGGCTGTCAACAAAAGTATAAATACGTTACAAAAAAAAATTTTATGAGCTAAGGAAGCCTATCAAAGAAAATCTAATAAAATGACAAAATAAACTAATAACGACTCCGACACGGTGGGGGTATTTTATTTGCCCGTCCGGCCAGCTATGCCCCTATTCACAGCCGATTGTAGTCAGAGACGTTATTAGAGCTAACAAAAACTTTAATAATATAGAGATCGAGAAAAGGGAGAGAGAGAAAAAACCAAAACCTATAGTTATGTAGGAGCAAAGGAAAAAATAAGATAATATAATAAATTAAACTAAAACAGAGATAGAGAGAAAGAGAGAAAACTATCTAAAAGAAAACTTTAAAAATAAAAAATGTATACGTAAAACTTAAAACTAAATAACCGGAAAATCTCTGACCCGGTGGGGGAGGATTTTTTAGCCAGTTCGGCAAGCTATGCCCCTACTCACAACTGGGAGTGATCAGAGATTTCTCCGGAGATAATTATAGAGAGACGTTTTTAGAGAGAAGAGAGAGAGTTCTGTTGAGAGAGATTTTAGTGAGAAAAACTTTCTTTACTGGGGGTTATTGCTGGCTCGAGGTCAATGTCTTTAACGTGCTTCATTATAAAATAATAAAAAACGATTTTTGGTTTTCCAATATATTTTGAACCCCTTCGGGATTCATCTTCAGGGCTGTAACAATATAACACAACAAAATACACAATTTTACATTGCAATGTTTATATATTACTTGAACATATATCTATTCGTACAAAAAGCACAGCGTCCGCTTTGTCAGCTGAGAAGTTGAGAACTAATTTTGTTTTTTGTTGTGGTCAAGTAAATGTCTGTATAAAGGCGCGCAATTCTCGGTGTCTGTTTTGAAATTCTTTCTTGTTTATGATGGTAGCGCGTTCTCAATATATGGAAGTTAACAAGCTGATTTTTATTGGTTTCGAATTTATCTTTATTATTAAAAAAAAAAACAGAAATACTTTGTGTATCTCCTTTTGGCCCTGCTAGAATGATCACTGAACAAATGTTCAGACTCTAGCAACAGCCAAAGATAAAGCAGTTTAATTCATATCAAATTGGTAACACCTTCAAAAAAACCAAAGTATAATTTCAGGCTTGGATTTCACAAAATTGAAATGCAAATTTGAACAATAAGTAGCGAAATGTGCATGTGATTGAAGTGTGAAAGCAACAAGTCTGCTGATGAGTGAATTGGGGGTCAATTACGAAACAGCTGTGCAGACGTACCATTGCTATGCCAAAATGTTGGGATTTATCTCTGTTGAATTGTGTTGATTGCATTGAATTATAATTAACCATCGACCTTGAGACAGCTTAAGCCACAATTTTGACTTAAATCGGACAACTATATATTATATATATATGAAGTCACTGCAGTTGGATGTTTGCATGTTTATTGAAAATTCGGCATAGAGAAAGGCAGTTTTGCCTTCTCGATTAATTAATAAAATGCTTATACTTCTTTTCACTTAACATTTTATAAAGATTCAAGATTAAGACGATATCAAAACAGTCGACATTAACTGTTATCCTGTTTATACACACAAAAAACATCATTTTAAATGCCCTTCAAAGTATGCTAACTTTATTTCTTAAGCATTTATACTCTCAAAAAAGAATCAATCCATACGGGATCAAATCATTCGCAATCGGTAATGAAAACAACGTAATCCCGAATATACTTGACCCGATCCGGAAAAAGATTGAGTTGATCTGCCTTTTTTAATCCTAAAAAAGATTACATATATACCGGGGTAATCGTAAAAAAGATTGAATTAAGCAAAAAACTCGAAAACAATTTAATCTTAATAAAGAGTGGTATCTTCTCTTCTCCCTTTCCTCCGCCATATTCCATAGGGCATCCCCTTATACACTTCAAGACCCACACCAGTTTTGGTTTATTTAAAATTTCTGAAAAACAAAGAAATATACAAATTTATTGGGCTCAACTGGGACTCGAACCCACCACCATACGCACTGAACACGAATGGAATGGCATCTCATCGCTCACGACCATCGCCATCGTTTGTTGCCGCATGTCAAAAATGCTACTTAAACTTTGTCGCTCTCGCTCTCAAATCAAAAATGCTACTTAAATTTTGTCGCTCTCTCTTAATTATGAACATGTGATCTCAAAGGGGATTGAAGTAATCACATTAGGAATGATTCAAGCTCGAAAGGCTTGGGCCATTCCCTGGAAGCTTGAATTGTGACGAATATCCTGTAAATCGAGATTGAATTTTCAAGCTCATGCCGGGCTTACTCCAAGATTAAAAAGATTCAAAATATCCTGCAGTTTTTTTTTCTGTGTATATTTGAACTGAAATTTCTGTTCTTAATATATTTAGATTTTCATAGCACACTTTGAAGGACATTTATCATGCGATGTAGAGGCGTGACAGTTTTAGACTAAAACTTTGAGGTTGGAATTAATTTGAAAAAATTTGTTTTTAGAGCGATGCTCTTTTATATACGTTCGACTTTAGTCTTTCCATATTGCATTTGCAATGTTAGCCTTTTTTACCATTTGCCGTAGCAGCAGGTGGGTTGTGTCTATGTTTGTGGGAGGATGGAAAGAGGTGGGAACAGTGAGCAAACAGTGGGTTAACAGTGAGTTAACAATGTGATAACAGTGAGTTAACAGTTGCAATAACAGTGGGGTAACAGTTGGGTAACAGTGTATTAAACTTGGGGTAACAGTGACGAGGGAAGAGGAGGAAAGAGGGGACGTGGGAAAAAGAGTGAATGCAATTTTAAATTGAATATTAATTGACGAGTGGTTGCCATTAAGTCAAGTTGTGATCAATTATAATGTGTAATTCATTTCCATTATCTGTTCCTGACTTTAATATCGAATCTGCAAGCGTCCCTAAACAAGAAATTAAGAAGCAAATGCGGAATTTCATGCCCATAGTTGATAACATAACCTACTTGAATCCCTAATGAAACCGATTTTTCTTCAAAAACATTAAGGGCCGTTTTCTCATGTTCATGTTTTGGCTCAAATCGAAATCCATCTAGATATTGGTGGTTTTTGGTGGTTTTTGTGCAATTGTTGTCTCATGTAGGTTGATTATAAATTCGGGCATTTGCGCCACGGTCACACCGGGAGGGCTGGAATGGTATTATACTAGGTTGGCAGCAACTCTGCACTCGGCTGATTATTGTTTTTTTTTTTGCGAGCCAATTTTAAAAATTAAAGCAAGAATTTAACAGAGAAGGAGAAGGTTTTTCTTTTGGAACGACTTGTTACAATATATAATTTGGACAAATTTTAATGAAAATTGGGCTATTGTGGAACTTTCCGGCCATATTTGATCAAATTATTTGCATATGGAACCATAGTTTAAGTTTTTAATCCTGTAAAATCTTTAATCATTTCTATTTTAATCAAAATTTGGCCAAATAATTTGGATATGTAATCTTAGCTTAGCCAATGAACTAGGTGAATTAGAATGGCCATCTGTGTTTTCAGCAATGTCTGCAGGTGTTCTTATATATTAAAGGTACATCCAATATTTTCCATTTTTATACACTTGAAGTGTGTTATAGTTTTGCCCAGGAGTTTGTAACGCATTGAAGGACTCATCTCCGACCACATAAAGTATATATATTCTTGATCAGCATGACGAGCTGAGTCGATTGAGCCTTGTCCGTCCGTCTGTCTGTCTGTTTCTACGCGAACTTGTCCCTCAGTTTAGAAAGCTATCGAGCTGAAATTTTGGAAGGAGTCTTCTTTTGGCTGAACGCTGATAATATGCCGGAACCGTCCAGATCGGATGACTACTTCTTGTAGCTGCCATAGAAATGTTCGGTCGGAAAATGGGTTTTAGTGAGAAAAACTTTTTTGTTTTCAATATTAGCGCTCTTAAACTCGATCATTGTAAATATTATATGTTTTTAAGCTGATCTGCAAAGTTTGGTCGAAATCGCTAACCGTTGAAGTGAACTTTTTCAAATGTATTAAAACTTCAGCAAACGAAGTTAGCTTTGCTTTCTCGTTGGTTTACTTACTAACAATTGAGACTTTACTGTTTTCAGCAGCAGTTGTTTTATGTTTTCAAATGTTTTTCAGTGTGACCATATGCTCGGATACATAAAAATACTTAATTTGCATTAGCATGTACATGGTTTTGAAATCAATGAGGATGAAGTAGATTGCTACGAAATTCATCTAGATGGTTAGCATTGAACATGAGCAAAGCAAAAACACCAACATGCGAAAACGTCCCTAAGTTATACAATGAATCACAATCCTTCCCAGTCAAAAATATGTTTCTTATAATTGAGAAATCATAGTTCAAAATTTCTTTAAAATTAGTTATAATTTTTGCTATTTCAAGATTAAACGAATCCAAAAAACTTTCTTTTCGCCAGTACGCAAATTTACAATCAGTTTTATCATTATAACCGGCTTTGCTCTTACCGTGACACCCACTCTTATTATACGGTAGTTGCTTTCAAAAACAAATTAGTCAACTCATTGAATGTCTCATTGCTCTAATTTCAAAATGTCAACTCTGCTCCGTGAATTCTCATTAGCATTTGATGTTTTTTTTTTTCCTTCCCACTTTATATGAATTGCGTGTTAAGTCTCATGTATAACTTTTGGCTTTTGATCTTTTGATTAGAATGGAACAAGGGCCATCCTTATTTACATACATACAGGCTTACATATATGTAAGCAAATGTCTAGTGATGTTTGAAAACTGAAAGCTGACAAAGTAGCCTGCTTAGCACATCCTAGTGAAATTATTATTATAAGTTGGACTTAAGCTTTTTATCGTTTAAGGTTGCGAAAACTATATGACATTTTATCTATTTGGTAAACATTGAAGCGGAAATCTTTAATAAGTTTTCTCTACCGGCACGTACCATTCTAAGTAGACGAGTACAATACTAATTTGCTCAACATGAATCGAAAACGGGTTTCTTACGTGCTTCCTGGGGGTAACAGATTTTATATGACACTTTCTGTTCCATACGTGAGATGGGGTTGATGGAGGCGACCGACCACCCACAAGCATTCGAGGTCGTATTAAGTGCCTCTTTGGGGCACTTTCTTGCCATGTTGGCTGTTGTACCCTTCTTAGGAAAGATGATGTGGACCTGTGCGGTTGTGTTTCCTTTTTGTTTTTTTTGTTTTTTGTTTTCTCCTCTTTACACTTGAGCTGCTTACTGTTAAAGGCAGTTAATAGGCCAAGACTTTTCAGCCCTTTTGTCTTTTGCTGTTGTTGAAAAAGCTCACGCTCGACTACGAGTAGATGGAAAGTGATAGCACTACGTGCCTCTTAATTTGGGTTTTTAGGCACAAATGTAGCAAAAAAAAATTTAATTTATTGATTTGTTTGCCTTTCAGCTTTATTGAAATCTCATTAGCGGTGCATCAGTCCATGAATAATGACCACGGAAACCTATTTGGACTTGACCTATGAACGCGGCAAGGGCTCGAAGCGACCCTTAAGACCAAAGTTGCTGAAATTAACCGATGTAACCATACCTCATCGTAGTCGAAAAAAGACCAAAGTTAAGGTAAGTAAGCCTCCCCACCCTAAGGAGCATCTCATTCCCGTAGTAACGGAAGTCCGCTTTCCCCTTTTAAGGAGCTACAGTCTATGTCTGAGTTGTCAGTGAAGCGGAAACTGTGGAAGAGTAGAAGTTGATGGCATGCCAGCCAATTTTCTCTTTGCCGCAGACATGATGCTTCAATTACCTTGTAGAATTTATAATAAGGTAACAGGAGCGGCGCCCCTAGTTTACATTGGGGGGGGTTGGAGGGGGTCTCCCATTACATGCGTAGGAGGCACCCAAGTGGCTTAAAGCTTTTGAAAAGTGAAAGCATTTGCAAAGATTTAAGGTTTTGTTCAAACCTTGCCTTTTATATTTCGAATAAGCAAAAATTTCATAAGAACTTTTATAATTTTCTGTGCATTGTCTAGTGATGATTAGGATTAGCCAAATGATATCTAAATTCAGTATTCATTGAGTTCGGGAAGGAAATTAAAGCTGCAAAGTTGCTATACTAATTCCGAATTTTTGTGTTCATACACTCAGAAAAAAGAAGAACAAATAATTTGTCGTTCTTGAGTTTCTCTCTTGAGATCGCTGAGAATTTCGCTCTTGAAATCGAGTCAATTTTGTTTTTATAGGCAAGGGGATAGATGAGAAGTATCGGAGCGGAGAGGGCAAGCAAACTTTGAGAGAATACAAACAAAATTAAGCAACAACAAAAGTGAAAAGTGCAAAAGACATTAAGCAAATTTAAATAAATAAAATACGAACAATTCAACGCTAACAATTTAGCGTACATACACACGCCCACAAACACACATGCAAGCTTTCAACCACACACAAATACATACATACTCATGTAGACGCCGCTCATCTACAAATGCACGTATGTTGTACAGCAGACGGCTACATCAAGCATACACACATTCGGAGCTCAACTGCAGACGATCAACCTTTTCGCAGCGAATAAGAACATTCATCCATACATGAAGACGTCATATCAGAGTTCAAGGAGCTTCTTCAGCCTGGCATAAATAGCCACTTAAGAACCCTTTATCCAGTCCAATCCACCTGGTCAGAAAGAGACCGGTGATTGGCGAATCTACACTCACACAGCAAACATGTCCGATCCACTACATCGACGACATTAGCCACTGACATACAACATCACATGTCCAGTCAATCTGACGACATACAGCTTAAATCTTCACGTAAATACATCAATTGGATGTTGGATTTCAACAACATGTGGATCCCACGTTCCTGCGAAACCACCAGGCAAACAAGCAGTCAAGCAACACGTCAAGCAGCCTCTTGAGCCTCCAAACACTGGAACCACACACAACATATCATGGATATACAAGCCAGCATTCAGCGTCAACATCCCTGCACAGAAAAAAAGATCAAGTATCAGCCCTATCTTCAATAATATCAAAATAATAATAATTTTTCATATCAAATGGATACCATTTCCCTATGATATTTTATTCACATTAAGGGCGATTCGATACTCAAAATACCCGTATGGTACTAAATATCGTGATCTTTTTTTTCTGTGTGATAACCAGTTGACTCTACGCATCATTTAGGGAAAGGGGGGTAAGTGGCTGTGGCGGTTCCAGTTCATCCGGCTCCAATCACAGATCCAGTTCCAATCACAGTGTTCATCCAGTTCCAGTCACGGTTCCGACTGGTTCACAAACCACTAACACGATATAAAACTAGCTCAATTGTTGTACATCTCTAACTCACACACTCACTCATACATGCACACATTTGACATAACTTGAGTATCCCTCTAGTTCTGGGCACTAGTTCGTAACATGGAGCAATGAGTATTAGAGATAAAATTTTCGCTGCCTCAGTCAGCTGTTCGCTCTCATTTACGCTCTCTAAATACATTTGGTCAGCTGTTCGCTCTCACTTACGCTCTCTGGATACATTTGGGAATATGTCCGTCTCGCTCTAACCATTGTGTTTTCCTACTGGCTCTGTAAAGTATCTTTTTAGGCACTATCGTTTAGCACCACCAAAATTGAGATACTCATTCTCCATGGTTCGTAAGTAGCGAAATTACTACTTACTCTAAGACCACCAGTACTTACCTGACTAACCCCTACAAATGCTTTTCATCATTTCCTTTTTTATATGAAATGTCCGAGCACATGGGGACTAGTGACACCACACCGTTTACCGCGAACTAGCGAATAGGGTACCCATGTAAGGGGTGCTGAAATGGGTACCCATCTAAATGATGGTGAAATGGGTAGCCATGTAAAAAGTTCCTAAAACACAAGCTGATAAAATATAACAAAAATAGTTTTTTATTCGCCTTCAGTCTTATTTCTTAAATATTATTATTTATATTTTCGTTTGCGTAATTATATACGTTACTTATATTACTGTTATTTGTACTATCAATTTTACAAAATCGCTTTTTCTGCTGCTTACGCAAGTGGTCTTCAGCAGGTCCAATTCCATTGGACAACGTAATCGCATCTAGAAACATAAAATTCAGATTTCTTTGCTTTTCTTTCTTTTTTCGTACACTGGTTCGGCGTTCGATTACCATAGGGTTACTCAGGAAAGTAGCCATGTACTCTGTTTCGCGGTGGGTTACAGAATATACAGGTCATAAATAGTTTTATGTTTTCGGTGGTTTCACGGATGTTTACCAAAGGGCTACTTAGGAAAGTAGCCATGTTTGAACCAGCCATGAGGTAGTGAATACTAGCAGAACTAGAGGGATGGTTCATCCGATCTTTATAAATCCTTCATCTCATATATATTCTTGATCAGCTGAGTCTATTGAGCTTCGTCCGTTCGTCTGTCTGTCTGCTTCTACGCGAACTTGTCCCTTAGTTTTGAAGCTATCGAGCTGAAATTTTGCACTGAGTCTTCTTTTTTCTGCACGCTGATAATATGTCGGAACGGTCCAGATCGGATGACTACTTCTTGTAGCTGCCATAGAAACGATCGTTCGGAAAATGGGTTTTTGTGAGAAAAACCTTTTTTGTTTTCAATGTTAGCGCTCTTAAACTCGGTCATTATTAAAATTAAATGTTTTCAAACTGATCTGCGAATTTTCGTCGAAATCTGTTACCTTTGGAGCCAGCTTTTTCAAGTGTATTAAAACTTCGGCACAGACGAAGTTAGCTTTCCTTTCTTGTTTTTTACTAATTTGAGCATAAAGTCTTTGCTTTTATTTTTAATTTATTTGGCGACCTTTCTAATGTTTATTTAGTGAGTTGGCTGGCTCTAGGTCCGAAAAAGTTGCGTTTGTTAGCTCGCCCTAGAGCTCAAGTTTTTGCACTTAGAAAGTTCAGCCCTAAGCTTAAGCATTACCACCAGAAAGTTGAAAGCACTCATTGCTTGTCTATTTTTGCTTTCAATGCTTTTAGTAGTTCCCACCTGATCTAAGCAATGATTGTATGGAGAGGCAGTTGGCAATCATGCTTTCTTCAGCGAAAAGCCTTCAGAAGAGTCGTTAGGGATAACGATGAAACAGTTCTGTATAGGCAACCAGCTCTTTTTGGTGGTACCATGCATAAGTTGTCTTTGCTTTTAGCTATTTTTACACTTTTTAGACGCCTTTATTTTGGTGTTGAATTTTTTTGAAATTATCGTAAATTACTATTTTTTAGCTTTAAAATAAACTATCCCAAAGAATTTTACGATTATTTTTTGCGCAGATATACCATATTGAATACATATAATACAATAACAAAATTGTCTACTGTCCAAAGCTGCGCCTTGAAAAACAGGCTAGGAATTTCTATAAATAACACATGGCAACAAAATTAGACTTTATCCAGTATATTGAAGGGTCGATGGTGATTGTAGATGCTTTTCGTGTGCTGAACACGAATCTGTTTTCAGAAATGGTCCATCACGTCGAGATTTTTAGTTATTACCGCTTAAAGTTGCAAAAAATGCCTACTTTGACTCTTTTCAGACGCGTTTTGTGGGGAACCTATACTTTTGTTTTACTTTCTTTGATATTATCGGAAGGTACTACTCCTTAACTTTGAAAAAAACTATCCCAAACAATTTTACGATTTTTTCCAATGAAGATATATCACATTTAGTACTTATATAAAAATTCACAAAAAGGACTATTTATTGTTGCTGCCCCAATGTATGCCTTACAGAAACAGTACAACCGGCTAGCAATTTGTATAGAATTTCAATAAAAATTTTCAACAAAACCCATTGCATTCTTTGGGGCAGCAACAATATATTCAATTTTTTGTGAAGACCTATACAATTACTAAAACTGGTATATCTTCATTGAAAACATTTGTAGAAATGTTTGGGATAGCTTTCGTGTAGGTTCCCATGGTCAATTGGCTTTACTAAGTAATCAAATAGCGACACCAACAAAAATTGATAGTATAAGGTCATAACACCAAGTCGTTTTAGATTGGAGCTAGCTCCCCCATGACAAACCAAACGCCATCAATGTCTACACAGATGGCTCAAAATTGGAAAGCCAGGTGGGAGGCCCTATTTAAAGACATTGGGCTTACTGATGAAAATTGGGAGGCAATTATTATAGATAAATCCAAAGTGGGTCAAATTTCAGACCGATACCTCACTTCGTTAAAAAGTTACGGACTTTTGGCTTCCACTTTCTGAAATGAGCTGAGGTACATGGCTGGTTCGGCTCGTTTCAAATTTAAATAACATTTTTTGTTCAATTAAAAGAAAATATTGTTTATAAAATTTGTTGTAAAAAGATGAATCAGAATGAATTAACCTGAAATATTTATGCTTCTCAGCGGGAGTTAGGAATTGATTTTAGACATATAGTTTCATGGTGAAGTTTTCGTAGATACCGATTCTGGTGGACGCTTGCCACGTTTTTATTGTTGTCCGATTTTCATAAAACTTGGTCAAATTATGTAAAATCATAGAAAACTTTTAAATTCGAGTTTTGTGGACGTTTGCGTTAAAGACAAAAAAGTTTTTCTCACTAAAAGTAGTTTACTTTTTCGACCGATCGTTCCTATGGCAGCTAAATGCTATAGTCATCCGAACCGGCCGGTTGCGACAAATGTGCAGCGTCTTTGTACCAAAAGACTTGACGGAGGAGATGGCATAGAAACAGACGGACGGACAGACGCGCATGTCTATATCAACTTAGCTCGTCATGCTGATCAAGAATATATATACTTTATGTGGTCGGAGATGCTTTCTTCTATGCGTTACAAACATCTGGACAATTTTACCAATACAATAAAGACAACCGTCGGTTAAGGTTCGCTATCTACCATCTGCCAAAAGAACAAACAAGTCAAAAGTTTTAAATCCCCCCACCTGGTTTCCTTATCGTTTCAGTCAAAGGATCGTTCAACGACCTCTGTACGCGAACGCATCTACGATGATCCAGCCTATACCGAGGACATCAGCCATTTGGCCAATCCCCTGCGTCGCAGCAGTATTTCCGGCAAGGCGTCAGCAGAACATAAGCTAAAATCCGGCCCTGGCTCTGGCATACCCGGCCACACGGAAACGGGCAGCAGTTCGTTGGGTAAACGCAGTCAATTGACTAAGGAGTTTTTGCAGTATGCAGCCAGTAAGCAAAATAAATTGACAAGTGCCACAACATTGGCCAGTGGAGGCGGCGGAGGTGGAGCTGGTGTCGCTTTAAGTTATGACTTTGACTCAAGTAGCTCGGACAATGAACCAGCTCAGCCAGAGCCAATTAAAGGTAGCGGTAATATGACGCGTCGAGTGCGCAGTTTGGAAAGAAGTTTGGCCACCGTGTCCACGGTTAGCGAAAAGGGTGGTGGTGGCAACGACAAGAAGACCCTGCCCAAACGCAACTCCAAGCAGAAAAGAAACTTGAGTCTGGAGAACAATCGACCGCAGCAAAGTCATGAATATGAAACGAGAGTACGCAAGGAACGCAGTCGTAAACATTTGGCCGAAAGCGCCCATGCAGAGCCCAGCGAACAGGATGAAATCTACTCTGTACGTAGCTCAGCGCAGGATTCCGAATCCACCAAATTAGCCATAGGTAGACGTTTTCTGCGTGGCGAAATTGGCATCAAAAGCTTTAATTATTATCTACTCAAAGAGGGACTCAAGAGTTCCAAGAAGCGTGGTTCAAACGCCAATCTGGGTTCATCTGGGAACCAGAAACTGCAATCACGCAGTGAGGAGAATATCTATGAAGAGATTTACTTCAAGGACACACCACCAGCAGCCAGTGATATGGTAATGGTGGAGCCCAAAGTGTTGGCTACCAATCCAGTGGAAAATCCACAAAATCTAGAGCCCACAGAGTCGGCAGATTGTGAACTGTGCCTGCAACAGTGCAGCAAGGAGAATTGCGAATACTGTCTAATACCATCAGGTGGCAAAATACCGCCACAATCCCTGCCCACGCTGCAGCAGCAGCAGCAGCAGAAGTTGGACCACCCTCCAACAACAACTACAGCAACAACTGCGCCAGCTGCTCACATACTAGAATTTCAGTCCTACAATCCCAACAATCCGGGCGTATACAAAATTGAAACAACACCCGTGGCCATAACAGGAGATTATAATCCAGTACTACAGTTCCAACAGCAACAGCAGCAGCAGCAATCATCGGCCACCACTTCCACTTCGGCTACCACTACGCCCAGTGAACAACTGCAGCAGCTGCATCAACACCACCAACAAGAGCAGCTCTATGGCGCCTACTATCATCATCCCCAGCCGCAGCAACAGCAGCAACAGCAACGCAACCTGCTAACAAATCATTACGCCGTAACGGGCAATGGTCAACTCTTGCTGGCCACCGGCACTGCCAATACACAACGGCGACCACAGCAGCAACAGCACCAGCAGCAGCAGCAACACCAACAGCAACCACATTACATTGTTAGCTATCAAAATGGTAATGGAGTAGCATCCCTACAGCGGCTCAACACGAAATCCTCATCCTCTAGCGATTCCTTGCCCTATCACAAATACAACACCATGGCGCGTCTGGAGGCTAATGTGTTTGCTGCACCAGCTACAGGTAAGAGAAAGAAAATCTTAACTTAATCCAGATAAGGCTCACGAAAAAGCTTTTTTTTATAATTTTACAAGTAGGACGAAATGTGGAAATTTGTTTGAAATTGTTAGGGGACTGATTCGGTTTAGCATGGTTTTTAGAGCTCACCTCAGTTATTCCCTTAAAACTTTTTCCCAATTTCCTTAGAGGGAAGTATCAAACTTTTTGGAAGTCTTGAGGGTTTCCCAATTAGCCTTCTTCTGGCTCTTCTAGTAGCAGAGTTTCGTGCGTGAGCATCCGTGATTCGTGAGTGAACTAGTCAGTACTCAAGAAATTTTGAAAATGTATTTCCTGAAATCGTGCATGAATCGTGAGTGACGCGAAACGCTCCAAAAAATGATGTACCTGATTCGTGCATAACAATATTTTTATTTCATGAACCGTTCGTGACGTGAAAGAAAATTCCATAACTCAAAGTATCAAGTATCTATTACGATAATTGGCTCGGTTCAACATTTTGTTAAGTACACTGCTTGCGTACGCAGTTTGGTTCACGTTCACGAATTTATGGTTCGAGTTTTCATTTGGTTCTTCGCTTTGGTTCATTTTAGAACCAATTTGATTTTCTGATATATATATTTTAAAACCAAGAAGAAAAGTTGTAAACTTGAATTGAAACTAAATTGCGTGCTGGGCCGTGTTTGAGTGTTCCTAGTAATAAATTATGTCGGTCTGTGTGGTAAGCGAGCTTAGTATTTTTCTTTGTGCTTAAGAACTCTTGAATTGTGATGAATAACACAATCTAGGGTTAGAATCTGTATTGCGTTTAAATATTTGCGGAAACACTTTTGAGATGTTCACTCGACTGAGATTCTTGTCATTTGTGAGCAAATGTGTCAATTAAAAAGCAAATTCTTAACTTCTCATTTAGTTGTTTGAACACCACTTTTTCAAAACTAACCTACTTACAAATACAACATGGAAGAACCACCCTTTTTTCTAAACTATGTTTCCCAGCTATGAGTTAATCATTTTTTTTTAAGCATTTTTGGTGGACTTAATCAAATCAGGAAATATATCCTCAAATTTGCAATTCTAGTTAAACATTAATCGGCGCAAGCACACGGGCTAAATCGTATGAAAAATTGTCTTTTCCAAAAAAAATATTTCGGAAATTTCGGATGCGAAAAATATCTAGTGAAGAAGTTGATATTCCAGATTCGACACTCGTAGCGACAGATTCGCAGATTCTAAACAATCTGCTAAGCCGCTGCTATTAACACGATAACACACTTTTTTTTCTATCGATAAACGTTTCTAAAAATCCTTGAGCTTATTTTTACGCTGTTAAATGAGCCCGCAACACACAGTATTTCATATAATTAGAAACTCCTTGGCTTTGCTTTGATGCTCATGTGCTTTTAGAAAGTGTTTCTATTTATGTGAAATATTGTGACGAAAGAAAAATTTGAACGCCCTCAGTACTAGGCTTTAATTATACTCTGTACCGAAGGTACATAGAGTATATTAAGTTTGTGCAAAAGTATTTAACAGGGAGAAGGAATTGTTTCCGACCCTATAAAGTATATATATTCTTGATCAGCATCAACAGCCGAGTCGATATAGCCATGTCCGTCTGTCCGTCTGTCCGTCCGTCCGTCCGTCTGTCCGTCCGTCCGTATGAACGAAGAGATCTCAGAGATGGTAAGAGATAGAGGTTTGACATGTATGGGACATATGTTTCTTATACTTGCAGGCAGATCAAGTTTATTTTCAATTTTTGCCACGCCCCCTCCCGCCCCCGCAATTTGGAAAAAACTTCATATCTCCTACAGTTTTGGTGATAGATCGTTCGTTCCTTCTAGAGATACCTTGTAAACAAAATTATTTATCGATTTGCTGAAGGAATGATAAAGATCGGATGAACGATACTCAAGTTATGGGCAAAAAACGGCCAGTTAACACCACCCACCCCCCCACCAACAACCACAGCAATACCCTAACCGTTCAACACAGGCAATCTTAGTGCGATAGAGAAAGAGAGAGAGAGAGAGAAACTTAGAGAGCGCACCGCGTTGTGCGCGGGGTGTTAACTGGCCGTTTGACTCCTGAGCAAATGCGAGTGTAAGGGTACAGAGTATGTTATAGTCGGGCTTGACCGACTTTCTTTCTTGTTGTTCTTATCATTCTGCCTTCTTACAATCTGCCGTATGAGCGCAGTAACCTCCAATTGAACGCCGGTTATTGCCTCTTCCGACATTTTCTGCGTGACTCTTCCATGAAATGTCATTGAAAATGCCTTTGGGCGACGCTTTCCGCCGGCACCTTTTTTTGATGCGCTCATTTTTATGCACAAATTCGAATCGAAACTATATTTTTTACGTCACCGCGTTAACAGCACTTAACGCTACGTTATTTCTTTAACATAGCGTAGTGGCAAACGTAAGCTTTTTTCGCAATGAGTGGAAACCGAATATGAAACGGGCACATAATTAAAAAAATTAAAAAAAATATAAAAAAAATTAAAAAAAATTGGCCAAAAAATTAACCAGCAGTTTTTGTATACCCTTGTAGAGGGTATATTAAAAATTTTAATTTTTAATTTTTTGTTAATTTAAAATTATTCAGATGTTTGTAACGCATAGAAAGAAGCATCTCCGACCACATAAAGTATATATATTCTTGATCAGCATGACGAGCTGAGTTCATATAGCCATGTCCGTCTGTCCATCTGTCCGTCTGTTTCCATGCTATCTCCTCCGCCAGTTTTAAAGCTATCTTAACTAAACTTTGCACAAAGTCTTTTGGTACAAAGACGCTGCACATTTGTCGGAACCGGCCGGATCGGATGAGTATATCATATAGCTGTCATAGGAACTATCGCTCGAAAAAGTAGTTTTAGTTGGAAAAACTTTTTTGTCTTCAACGCAAACATGCCCAAACCTCGTATTTTTATGTTTTCTGTGCTTTCACATAATTCTACTAAGTTTGATGAAAATCGGTCAACTATTTAGTATAGCTGCCATACAAAATATAGTTCTGAAAAAAGTCTTAGTAGGAAAAAACTTTTGTTTTAAATTCTATCGCTTCCAAATTTGTTACTGATCAATATTATATGCTACCACACAATTCTGCCGAGTTTGATTCATATTGGGTGACTATAGCATATAGCTGCCATTGGAACGATCGGTCGAAAAAGTAGTTCTAGTGACAAAAATTTTTTGTTTGCAATCTGCGTCTATATATGTACTTTCAGTTATGAATATTATCAGTTTCCACACAATTTTGGGAATTTTGGTTAAAATATAAAGAATATATCGTATAGCTGGCATATAACAAACTGGCAAGCAAATGGTCAAAGTGATGGCGCCACCTATTGCTGAGATTGGGAAATAACTCAGCTAAGAATGTTCGACGAAAATCATTTAAAACCTTAATTTAATAAATTATACAAGCTACAAGAGTATATAAACTTTGGTCGAGCCGAAGTTAGCTTTCCTCTATTTTTATATGAAGCTTTTCATTTCGTGGCCGTTTCGCGATCGCCCTTTAGCGGCGGATTTTGCAACATCGGATAGCGCAATGACGAATTATTTCGCATGCTATCCTTCCCAGCCAGCCATATGCGGAGCGCTCAGAAGCAGGAGTGAAATGGGACTCCCAAAGTAGCACCTCGAAGGAGCGTTTTTTGGAGCGCTCTAAAAGAATATATAAAAAAAAAGAAAAAATGCTGCTAAGTATTTCGTATACTACTTAGCTTACAAAACGAGGGACAAGTCACTCGGATAAAAAATTGTTAGTTTTCCACATATTTTCCGGGCATTTTCATTGTGGGCGTTCATTCCGAAATCGGGAAAAACATGTCCAATAATTTCGTATACTTTGCCTACAAACCATGTTTGAATGAAACAAATAATTAACCGCATTCAATCATTTCCGGACAAATTTTCAATACCTTACCGCAGGTCTATATGAAATCTTAGATCACTAGGCTAGGCTAGGTTTGGGCTGTGGGCTGATTAGCAGTCAGTCGGGCTAAGAAAATTAGATATATGATAAAGTATGGTTAAAATCTAATTTAATTCTAATTTTGAATTTTCGCTTACACTCTTTTTTTAAAAAACTACAGGTGACATCTACTATGCCGTGAGTGGAGCCGGATCGGGAGTCAATATGGCACCTCTGCACTCCTTGGTATATGCAGCTAGTCGCCCCATAGGTGGTTCACAAATACTAGTTGATTCCTATGATCCACCGCAAATGTATAAGAGCGACTCGAAAGCTTCCATATTAAGTGAATTCTCGCTACGCAGCAGTGACAACTCCCAGCGCTATATGCGATATCCACATCATCGTCATCATGGGGGTCGCATTAGCGATTCAAGTCTCTTCTCATCCTATTCGAATGCGGCTCAGCGACGTTATTTTGGCAGCTCGGAAAGCTGTCGCTTTGGCTACGACTGTCGTCGCTGTAGTTTGGATGGTGTCATAGGAATGGGTACGGGTGGGGGTGCAGGGGCCAATGCCATGGATAAGTGCAGCTACTCGGATAATTGTCGCTACGAGTGTCGAAATTGTGATTGTTCTTCGAGTTATTTTAGCTCAGACTTTGATGATATGTATGGCTCAATAGCGCGTGGTGGAAGTAGTGGTATACCACGTAAAACAGCGGCGGGAACTCTGCCATCCACTACGCCACAGGAACCGGATGCTAAGCAGAAACCTTCACAGTATACGGATCTGAAACAGAACAAATATGCTCAGGACTTTTTCAAGCATGTGAATGATGTGAAACGTAGCATTTATCAATCCGAAATGCAACGAAACAATAGTTTAGAGTCCACGCGTAGAGGTCCACGAAGTGGAGGAAGTAATCATGTTCATACCAAATCAAATCCTACTCAAAGTAATGCTCAGGAGGTAGTTTCACCGGTGGTAACCACTCTACCATTAAGCAGAGGACGCATAAATGCAGTGGCCAAACCTACGCCAGCTCCAAGAACGAGTCTGCAGACGCAGTCCACATTGCCAGCTGCAAACACACCAAGTAAGTTCCCTTCTTAAAATCTATTTCTATGCTACCAAATCCTTTTTCCATTTTAACAGAGGAGCCCACTCCACGACCAAGTCATCGCAGCAAACCCCAACCCAGTGAACGAAGGGAATATCCCTCCCTAGATCGACTCGTGGCCTCTACCACTGGAGCCATACCAAAAAACCGAACTGATACAGCACAGGCCACAAGTCCCAAGCACAAGTCCAAAACCAAAGATGCAGAACCCAAGGAACGCCGAGATCGTAGTGCACATCATTTGAATGTTTCGTTAGCCGAACATTCGGGCTCGGGCAAACGACATCATCGCACAACTAGCTCAAAATCACATGCACCCATTCCTGGTCCAAGTGTGCGACGCAAGGATATACCCGCACCGCCACCACCTTCACCCGCTACCTATTCGGATCTGCAAGAGTTAAAGGCAAATATGGAGGGTTTACAAGATGACACCAAATCGCGTTCGCTTGAAAGTGAATCCTGCGAAACGCCCACAGCTATTGCAAAGCGTGCAGAACAGAAACTTGCTAAGCAAGTGCTAAAGACACATCCAGAAATTGATGCCACACCCAATACCGACCAAATAAAGCCAGTTGCAACTGTTGCTGCCACCATTACAGTACCGTCGACCACTAGTGCACCGGAAGCAGATGACGATGATGTGTTTTATGATGCTCGCAGTGAGGATTCAGCCGGCGGAATTGTTCAGCAAAGCTCACAGCTAGTAAAGCCAAAGGTAAGCTAACGGTCTATCGAATAAGGAAATGCAATTACAGAACTTGCACGAACCGCACTTAAGAAATCTCAACTAAACTACTGAACAAAAGTCTTAGTGGCTTGCTGTTGCTTCGATTAGGGGTCGATAAGCAAGTTCGCCTGTGCAGGTTGCGTCTCGTCTAGATGGTTGTTTCGCCTCTAGTTAAGGACTGTAACGGGTTACGGGTTAAGATCCAGGCTGGTGGTCGGTGGTCTAGCTCGTCGGCAATTGGGGTGGTGATCTTGCTTCTCTTCTATGGTTGGCCTTTACATAGATATTCCTTTTAAATTCGCGTGCTCTGACAAGCTATCACAAAAACCGGGAGAGAACACACTAACACTTAGCATAGGATAGGACAGGATGTACTTCAGCAAGACAACACAATGATTCTTTTTTTTTCTAATGCGACTTTCTTCGTTCCTTCCTTTTGATCGAACTTTGAACCGTCGTCGGTCCAACAGGCCATCAGCAGTATTATACGCTCGAATAAAACGGGACTTCTTTCGTCTGGGCTTTAGTGCACTTTTCGACCTTTTTGACAACTTTAACGATTGTCCGACACGAATGTAAAAAGCGATTTCTTGTCGGCAATGATAGCCACACCACACTCGATCGCAGACTGAACCTCCTCCCACGAAGACGTTTTAGCAGGGCTGCGCTCACAAAAAAGCACTCAAACTCGAGCGAATATTTTGGGAGCACTCGCTTAGTTGCGTTGGAAATGGGGGCTCAAAGTGGAGTTTTGCCGACTTTAAAAGTAACTCCAAAAACGCTGGTAGCTCCGCCACTCTACTTAAGCTTAATCCAGCTTGGCCAAGGGTTAAATTTTTGACTCCAGATGGGGCGCCAAACCTGGAAATCAATCCAAGTTGAATCCAGCCTCTACTAGTGGACAGAACCCACTCAAAATGAGGACAAAATTAACTCACCCTATTGCTAGGCTTAGCGCCAACGAAATGCTTTTCTTTTTGTTCTCCTTATGTGTTGCTCCACTTGATTGTCGA
Organism: Lordiphosa magnipectinata; assembly: GCA_037044535.1. NCBI lineage: Eukaryota > Metazoa > Arthropoda > Insecta > Diptera > Drosophilidae > Lordiphosa > Lordiphosa magnipectinata. Next base: position 47,426 of record JBAMBO010001870.1, read on the forward strand.
AGACCACTCGCGACACTTATACTTTTTCGCTTAAAAACGTTTACTTTGGCCGAGGATGAAAATGGTTGGTGTTGTAAGCGCGTACACAGCTGGTCTGGAGCACAATTAAAAGAGGAATAGAACGACTATGACGCTGGAGTTCTGGAGGGAACCTTTTACCATGGTGTGGTGAAAGTGGCCATCTTGAGAGAAAGGCATAGCAAATAATTTTCGCTCCTTGTCTTTGCACTACTTTCTCTATATCGCTACCGATGGATGGCGCTTTACCCTTACGATATTCGCAATTCAAAATACATTTAACGGTCAATTGAAGTTTGTTGCAAATACAAGCGTTACAGGACTTTGTAGTTTCTGTGCCTCTAGTTGAGAACTTTGAGGTGCATCTAGTTGAGGACTTTGTGTTGCCTCTAGTTGAGGACTTTAAGGTGCCTCTAATTGAGGCCGTTGATTGACATCGGTATGACTGCTATGACTGAACCCGAATCAATTAGAAAGTTATGTAGAGAGGTTGGAAATTTCGAGCTGATACTCCCTTGTTACGCCAGGCGAAAGTATGTTCGCTGTCATAGGCCGGTTATGCAGTAGACATTTAATTAGGTTCTCTGCGTGGTGTTGCAGTTAATGGGATTGAGCATTCGGCGATAAGCTGCCCGGAGCGAGCACATAACTCTTAAACTCAATGTTGGATTGGACACCTGTAAGTGCAGAATCAAATACATGCCGGCGGAAGTAGATAGAGATGATGTGGCGTGGGCTGCAGGGCTTGGACAGCTTGCATTGGCAGCAGGTATGGACTAGACCAAAACACTTTCCATACAAAGCTTGCGGAATGGCTGATGTGATTGAAGTTGTTGCCAAACAGCACGACGACGACAGTAGGGCCTGGAGCATGGGCTGCAGCTGGTGTGTACTGCATGGGGCACAGAAGGGTTGTGTGCGTGAGTCCGAAAAGCCTCGAGCTGTTGCTGCTGTTGCATTGCGTTTGTGCGTGTGTGAATGTCTGGTAGATCCAGCGATGTATGCACATGCATTTGTGGTCGACTGTGTGCGTGTTTGTATGTACATTAGACTGAACATAATCATATGGGATTTTTTTTTTCCGAAATGTTCTATTCCTCAATGCGCAAAAATTTCGTAATAATTTCTAGTTACCGTAATGAAAAACCAAAATTAAAAATTTTAAGGTTTAATACCTCCGCCATGGCTCTAAAGTTGCTACATAAAATTTCAATTTTGACATACAAAATGTTGTTCTTGAATTTAAAATTTATTTTTCAAAATACTTATGCAAAGCAAAATGCAGAATATAGAGGATTTAAACAGCATTTATTTGATTGGCGCGTCGCGTGCTGAGCTGGATTCAGCAAAGCAACCATCAAGAAAAGATGTCTTGTCGGATCTTCTGCTTAATACAAGAGGACACATATACTCATTGAGGGACAGCTTTAACCGCACTGTGCTTTAAATTGATTATGCATGAAATGTGTGCAGAAGCTTAAGGAAACTCTATGATCAATATGTGGCTCTAGAAAACAAATTCTTGTCGCGAAAAGAGTTGTACCGCGACAAAGAAAGGAATTTGATGGACTATTTAGAAGACATTTTTGATGTCACTTTGGAAAATTCTAAAAACTACTCTTATGAATAAATTTGAATATCCACTTGTTATATGTTATACTTTCTTTAATTTGTTTTAATTTCATCAAAGTTTTTTCATCAAAGTTTTTTGCCAGCAAACAACTTTTGTGGAATGATTCGTAATGGAACATATACATATGTTAGTTTTCGTTTGGTGGTCGGCTCATATCGCGCACTTCAAGACTGGCATAACAAAAAAAACAAGAAGGCCAAGCTAACTTCGTCTGTGCCGAAGTTTTTATACCCTTGCAAATGCTGTTTTTGAAATGTCAGAAAAAGTAAGAACGCTAACATAAAAATCAAAGAAAATTTTAACTAAAACCCATTTTCCGACAGATAATCATATGACTTCGACCAAATTTCGCGGAATCTTTTTGAAAACATATCAAATTAACAATCGCCGAGTTTAAGAAAGATAAAATTTAAAACAGAAAAGTTTTTCTCACTAAGGCTCATTTTCCGACCGATCGGTCCTATGGCAACCATAAGGTATAGTCACCCGATGTCGATCAACTTTTTTATACCCGTTACTCGTAGAGTAAAAGGGTCTACTAAAGTCGTGCAAATGTATGTAACAGGCAGAAGGAATCATTTCCGACCATATAAAGTATATATATTCTTGATCAGCATCAACAGCCGAGTCGATATAGCCATGTCCGTCTGTCCGTCTGTCCGTCTGTCCGTCTGTCCGTCTGTCCGTCTGTCTGTATGAACACCTAGATCTCAGAGACTAGAAGAGCTAGAGCAACCAAATTTGAAATGTAGACTCCTATTGTCTGCACGCAGATCAAGTTTATTTTCAATTTTTGCCACGCCCCCTCACGCCCCCGCAATTTGGAAAAAACGTCATATCTCCTACAGTTTTGATGATAGATGGTTCGTACTTTCTAGAGTTTCTAGTTCTTAAAATTATTTATCGATTTGCTGAAGGAATGATAAAGATCGGATGAACGATACTCAAGTTATGAGCAAAAAACGATCAGTTAACACCCACCACCCACCCCACTCATAACCTAAGCATTGCGTTCAGCAGCAATCTTAGTGAGAGAGAGAGAGAGAGAGAGAGAGACGAGTTAAAAAATGTTGCATACTTTTCGGCTGACCCACCTCAGGCATACAGGAAGGCTATTAAACATTTGTTTCCATGAGTAACGGGTATATCGAAGTCGGTTAGAGCCGACTTTAACTTACGCTCTCGTTTTTAAATAAGTTTGAAAGCGTTTAATATTAAGAATCACCGACTTTAAGAACGATTTACTTGAAAACAAAAAAGTTTTTCACTAAAACTTATTTTCCGACCGATCGGTCCTATGGCAGCTATAAGATATAGTCATCCGATTTTGACCAAAATTTGCAAATTTGTCTGAATACATATAATATTAATAATAGCCGTGTTGAAGGCCGCTAACATTGAAAACGAAAAAGTTTTTCTCACTATGACCCATTTTTTGACCGATGGTTCCTATGGCAGCTATAAGATATAGTCATCGGATCCGGTCGGCTCTGACATATTAGCAGCGTGCAGTAAAAAGAAGACTCTGTGCAAAATTTCAGTTCGATAGCTTTAAAACTGAGAGACCAGTTTGCGTAGAAACAGACGGACAGACAGACGGACAGACAGACGGACAGACAGACGGACAGACAGACAGACAGACAGACAGACGGACGGACAAAGCTCAATCGACTTAGCTCATCGCCCTGATCAAGAATATATTATATATAGTTTATGGGGTCGGAAATGAATATTTCTATGCTTTGCAAACTTCTGGGCAAAATTATAATACCCTTCGCAAGGGTATAAAAAGTATGAAATATAAAATACATTAAATATAATCCTAACAAAACTAATACAATCCTAAACTTTTTCTAAAACGTTTATAAAATCTATGTTTGTCTTTCGAGATGATTAGTTAACTGAGATTTAAAATGCGTTGCGTTCCCAATAGTTTTAATGTTATGCGGCAGGTTATTCCAGTAGCGGGCAGATTGAATGAAAAATTGTTTTTCTGAGCTGACCAAGTTTACACGCTGACAAACTATGTTTTTTGTTCGTGTTGACCCAGCAAGTTGTATATTTTGAAATAAATTATCAGGCTCTTTTGTCGTTAGAATCTTATGGACTAGTAATAAAGTGCGGAATCTGATCCACGACTCTTAATCTAGGCCAAGAATTTTTTTTAACAAAGGGCGAGATATGCGATTGAATTAAGCCTTTGCATACTGCTTGCGTCACTTAAACCAAACATTTCCACACCTTAAAATAGAGTCGGGATGAGACAGCTTTTGCTTTAGATGAAGAGGAATGAGTTTTTGAGTAAGCGACAGCTGCCTAACCAACCCGAATGTTTTCCCAGACACTTTCGTAATGTGGTCGCTTCACGTTGGGGTATTATTAAATTGGATTCCCAGGTTAGTAAGCTTAGGCAGATCACAAACATTAAAAGCAGGGAATCAAACCGATTCGTATTTCGGTTCCGGTTCCAGTTCTGGTACGTACCGAAACTTATGTTTCGGTAAAAGGTTCTGTTTTGGTTTTAATATTATTTCAGTATTCAGTTCCGTACCGGTATCTAGATTATTATTTCGGTATACCGGTACGTACCGGTATGTACCCTTAAAATATAAAGAAAGATCGGTCACTGGTTTTGCGGTGACATAATAATTATACTCCAAAAATCAAACGTTTTACGCTCACTTGCCCTACTTAAAGGCAAATGTGTAACCTTTGTCGAGTTTTCATATGCTTTATTTTGAGAACGTTTCTCAGGAAAAATTATGATGTTTGATGACATTAAACTGTTTGGGGAAAATACTGATCTATTTGAATTGTCCTGTTTTTTTTCATACAAATTCATGTATGAACCCACTTAAGCTGCCACTTTCAACCGGTCCTGAACCAAACCCGTAGAGCCAGTTCGGTTTGGGTTTTTGGCTCAATCGCACCGGACCTTTTTAATTTGTAACCTATCGAACCTGGACCCGAACCAGACCTCTTCTGATGAAAAAGGTTCGGTTTAAAGAATATATTTAGTCAGGGTTTTCAGAGTATCTTAAATTATCACAAAATTTTGACCGTTTAAATAATGCTTTATAGTGCTGAATCGGAGCATTACCTTTTCAAAATTATATCCAAACTGCATATTACGACTTCAAGAAGGAAATAAAGTCAAGTTGTTAAATGACAAATTAAATCCGTTTATTGATTAACATAAAAGGTGCGGCCCTGGTAAAGAACTAATGAATGATTACTATAATGAATGAGGTACATTCAGGTATTGGTAAACGTTTTTAACAGCTTCGTTAGCTGAAAGCTTCCTTACCAAATAATATGTTTTATTTGTTACCAAAAAATATCTCAACTACATCAGAATTTATGAACCAAGCTTCAGCTGTGTGTGCCAGCTGTGCAGTCTAGTTGTTGCTCAGAACCGAAACTGTACCGGTACAACGTTTAGGTTCTTTTCGGTCTTTTTGGTTTCAAGAATATCGGTTCCGGTTTTGGTTCTGAGTTTTAATCGGTTATTTTCGGTATACGGTTACGGTTCTGGTTCCGGTTTGATTCCCTGATTTAAAGCCTTCTTGTAAATTACCAAACATTTCGACTTTTTAGGATTTAGCCCCAATCCAGTCGCTTTAGCTCATTCGACAATTTCCACAAGATCCCTATTACAGATTCTAACACACTCATGTATTTCACGTAACGGTCAACTTACATAAAGTTGTACATCATCGGCATACAAATGGACATCGCAGCCTATCAGACAGTCCGGAAGGTCGTTGATATACACAGAGAAGAGGACTGAACTTTGAGGAATACCGCGAGTCAGACGTAAGAAACCTGACATACAAGACCCCGAGACCACTGCTTGGTTTCTTTCCCACAAATAGGACTTAATGAGATGCGTTGCAGTTGAGGAAAAATTTTAGAGATTTTTAAGCTTGGTACTTAAGATATTGTGGTCCACTGTATCAAATGCAACAATGTAACATTGTTATTGTCCGTCTGCCTTCGGATATCTTCTTCTATCTTTAAAATAGCTATCGTGCAGTTTCTGAACTTTTGATACCCAGATTGTAGTTGGCTTAACAAAGAATTGGCTGAGAGAAAATTCGGAATCTGTTTGGTCATTAGTTGTTCTAATACTTTTGCCAAAAAAGGAAGAATGGAGATTGGGTCTGAACTCGTTTTTATCTTTTGGAATGGGTATAATTTAGGCGACTTTCCAACAATCTGGAAATACAGAGGTTATGAAAATCTTATTAAATATATAGGTGATATGATCAAGAAGTATAGGAAGTAATATTTTCAAGAATTTTGGATTAACTTTGTCTAAGCCTTCCGCATTTGATTTCACTTTTAGGACATATTCAAGAACATCACATGAATTTACACACTCAAAACTAAAACTACTATCACATAGGGGTTTATAGGGTCGGAAATGATTCCTTCTTCCTGTTACATACTTTTACACAAACTTAATATACTCTTTGCCCTTGGTACCCGTGGTATAACAATCCTAATCAGCGAGTCTCGACCCACACACTGCATGAACACCCAGGAATAGCCTGATCTGAGTTGGACAAGAGTGGTTCTGGAGGTGCAGAGAAATTGTCCGCTTTTGCATTTTCTGCCTCACGTCTTGACCTTCAAGGGCTGACAATTGGTTGGCGTTATGTGTCAGTAGTGTCACTTCGGGTAGGAAGATCCTACGGTCTCTCTTGCTAGCATTTTATTGTTGCGCCGTCTGCTTGTGCGTCAAGCTGAAGCTGGTATTCATGAATTTTGTTCTTGTAACTCACTTCGAAGCGAAGTAATATCATTGTGTAGCTGTTATTATAATCTAAGACTTCTGATAAGAAGTATAAATTTGAAACCCATTTTTTTTTTTGGCGGGTTTTGTCCAAAGAAATACAAAAAAATTTGTAAAACTTTCGCTAAAAGTCTTCAATTTAGTTTCTAAGTAATTCCAAAAATTATGCATTAACCTAAATCCATTCTAGAAATTACAATATGCAGATGATTCCACACACTTTATAATTCCAAAAATCATATTTTATACACACAGGCTGCTTCCACGGAAATGTTGACAACGCTAAAGGATAATGTGGCCCCCAAGGCCACAGTTGACTGCGAAATTGCGCACTCGACCAAGGATGTTGTCAGTGCCGTGGCCACCTCTCCACCAACCACATCATCCCCGGCTGAGCCCACCTCTAAATCGAGCAAGAAAAAAGCGTCAGTCATGGTGGACCGACCAGAAGGAAATGACAACTACAACGAGGTTGAGTCCACAAAACGACAGACCAAGAGAAGCAGAACAAAGAGAGAGCCAGCCGAAGCAGCCCCCATTAGTGGCAACACAGAAAGCTTAGACACATGTGCCCAAAACTTGCCGAGTGCAGAAAGCGACGAACCGGCAAGCAAAACAAAACATGATAATGCCCTCACACAAGCAAACGAAAATGTTGCGGCAACATCTGTGGAGGGGCAGCAGACCAGTTTGTTGGCAACAAATGTGGCTTGCACAACCAACTCAACAATCACCAACGCCGGCAACACAAGTGCCACCAACGCCGCAGCGCTGGAGCTGATGGAGTGCACCACCGATTTCGAGTTCAGTTGTAAATCGGACCACACGGACAGCGCAACGGTAACGCTGACGCCGCCGCACAGGTACGCGATTCAACTCCGTTTCCACTTCCTAATACCGAATAATATTTGATTTTGAGTAGAACCACAAAAAAAAAAATTACAAAAAATTATTAACACTTGTTGTTGTACCGCGTAGAAAACTCGAGTGCGTGAACTAAAATTTTAGAAGAGAAAAATTACAAAAAAAAAATGCAGTGCCAACTCATTATGTGATTTATGCAGCTAAATGATCAACTATTTTGCGTATTCGTGAGTGAGTTTAAGTGCGCAACAGTCGACTTTTTCATTTAGGTACTTCAATTTTGAAACGACTCCACCTGGATACGTACCAAAGGTGGGTATCCATTGCAATCTGCATTCACACAATGGCGGGTGGCGTGTCTGTCTGTCTACCCCACTTTGTGTGTCCTAGCTTATGCGTTTAGTTTTTGGATTGTCCACTGAGCTGAACTGAGGTGCAAAAATGTGTAATATAAATGGCAAAATTTAAAACTAATTTATTTTTATCAAATGCATTAATAGCTACATAGGCGCATAGAACAGACAGTGGATATTCGTTAAAGTGAACCGCCTATGAAATTTAAACATTTTCGGTTTCGGCCGGTGGTGGTGCAGTGGAAGTGTGTACATCCCTTAAAATAGTTAAACAAAACCACTTCAGATTCGCCATTGAACAGAGTAAATCCCCTTTACTAGTGATGAAATTAAAGGCTCTCAAGCTAAGTGAATAAAATAAGCTTCAAATAAGTAAAATCACCTAAAATTATATATTTGATTTGAATATTCCAATATTATGAACTTTCGAATCAGATCTCCATTTTATTTGGTTCTAAATAGATTTCATATAATTTCTCATAAATTCGTAACGGGGATGCCGGTTAATTTTTTTTGCTCATAACTCGTGTATCGTTCATCCGATATTTATCATTCCTTCAGCAAATCGATATATAATTTTGATTACTAGATATTTCTAGAAGGTACGAAAAATCTATCATCAAAATGAATGATATATTCATCAGATTTTGACCAAACTTCCCAAAATTGTGTTGAAACCGATAATAATCATAACTGGAAAGCACAAAGACGCTACCATTGAAAACAAACAAGTTATTCTCACTAGAACTACTTTTTCGACCGATCGTTCCTATGCCAGCTATATGCTATAGTCATCCGATTTGGATCAAACTTGGCATAATTGTGTGGTAGCATATAATATTGATCAGTAACCGATAACCGACCGATAGCATAGGAAACAAAAAAGTTTTTCCTACTAAGACTTTTTTTCAGACATATCTTTTCTATGACAGCTATACTATATAATTGCCCGATTTTCATCATACTTGGTGGAATTATGTAAAAGCATTGAGAACTTATAAGTACGAGGTTTGGGCACGTTTGCGTTGAAGACAAAAAAGTTTTTCTAGCTAAAACTACTTTTTCGACTGATAGTTCCTAGGGCAGCTATATTCTATAGTCATCCGATTTGGATCAAACTTGGCAAAATTGTGTGTTAGCATATAATATTGATCAGTAACAAGTTTCGGACCGATAGCATAGGAAACAAAAAAGTTTTTCCCACTAAGACTTTTTTTCAGACCTATCTTTTGTATGACAGCTATACTATATAATTGTCCGATTTTCATCATACTTGGTGGAATTATGTAAAAGCATTAAAAACTTATAAATACGAGGTTTGGGCACGTTTGCGTTGAAGACAAAAAAGTTTTTCTAACTAAAACTACTTTTTCGACAGATAGTTCCTAGGGCAGCTATATGCTATAGTCATCCGATCCGGCCGGTTTCGACATATGTGCAGCGTCTTTGTACCAAAAGACTTCGTGCAAAGTTTGGTTAAGGTAGCTTTAAAACTGACGGAGAAGATAGCATAGAAACAGACGGACTCAGCTCGTTATGCTGATCAAGAATATATATAATATAAACTTAATGTGGTAGGAGATGCTTCCTTTAGTTCTTCTTCTTCTTTATTGGCCCGATGTAGCATCACAACCGCTTGACGGTCTTGGCCTCTGCAATAAATGCCCACCACTCGCTTCTGCATTGTGCGAGCTGGCACCAGTTGTTCACACCAAGGTTGGAAATGTCTTTCCGCACTTGATCATCCCATCTTAGTGGTGGGCGACCCCTCCTGCCTTGTCCTCCAAAGTCAGCCTCCTTCGCTTTGTACGTCTTTTTTACTGGAGCTTCTTCATCCATCCGGATTACATGTCCTAGCCAGCGCAGCCGCTGTTGCTTTATGCGCTTGACTAAACTGATGTCCTTATAGAGCTCATACAGTTCGTGATTCATTCAAATGCGGTATCCATCGCCAACTTTTAAAGGTCCATAGATCCTCCGAACGATTTTTCGCTCGAACACGCCAATCGCCTCCTCATCCGCTGCTGTTATTGTCCATGCTTCTGCGCCGTATTGCAGGACTGGGATGATGAGCGACTTGTATAGCGCTATTTTTGTTCTTCGAGAAAAGGCTCTGGCAGTAAAATGTAAAGTTGTGTATGTCAGGCGAAGGTTGTCGATTACTGGGAGAATTGTGAATCCAAATGTAAGTTTGGAAAATGTCACTTTACGTTATTGTTGACCGTTGAATGTGGACCATTCGTTTCATCAGTTTTTCGGTAACTGAATTTTTATATACCTAAGAAAAAAAATATATGTGTATGTTTTAACGACCTTTATGCTAATCAAACCTTCAAGTTTTTGCCGACTCGAGGTCTCCTTATGCTTGCACATAACTTTAAAACAGTAACACACCACACGTCAAAGGAGGCTAGTTTCTCTCCCAAATCATCAGCGGTCGTTGCCTGGTCCACAATCAGCCAACAGCTCCCTCCTCATGCCTGCAATGCCATAATCGGTTAGGAACTCGAACGAACAAGCGCTACGCTGTCTGTGGCCTTTGTACCTGTGCGTGTCCACAAATACTTTACATAAGGTTTATTTAAAACACTTTGTTGGAAACTGCCGAGCTTTTTCGACAAGTTTGAATAAAAAGAAATGTCATCAGTTACATTTATTTATCATTTATAATTCCACAATATCATAAGGCCGTGGCCCTGTGTAAATTGGCATATACACACAGGTGTTCGATCGCGAAGATGCTGCTGCACTCTGGAGGGCTCTCAAATTACAACTGAATTAGCAAAGGGAAAGATTTAGGCACTCAAGCTTAAAAAGCTTGACTTGAGCGTATGAAGAGTTAGAAAACAGAGCAAATGATTGAACATAGATAATTAGCGAGGGCAGCAACAAGAGTTTGGGAGGCTACTTAAAATCAGCTGCTGCGCCGAACATACTCCCCCCCTCCGTGAAAGGACAGGGCTTTCAACAGAATCTTTAACGAGAAGGACGAACAGCTTATTGACTGACTAATGGTTCCAGTGGTGGTGGTTCCAGCTCCACAGATGGTTTTTAAGACCTGTGCTAGTGGCCATTTTAAGGCAGTGGTCGTGTGTGGCGCACCAGTAGTATGTGTGGCTGCTGGCGCAGGAGGTGTGGGTTCAATCCCGCCTCGGACCATCATAATAAAAAGTTTTTTTCTTTCTTTAGAAAATAGCTTTTACACATCCGGTCACCTTTAAAAAAGCTATTATTGGCGCCAGCTGTAAAGTTAACTTGCCATGAATATGCAAAATTCTCAAAAATAGTGTAGGTCCGTTGTTTCTTTTGTACGAAAAATTATAAGCACACACTTCAAGAGATTCAGAGAAGCTTGGCTTGGTCCTCTTTTAGTGCTGTTGAGTTAATTTTACATTTTTACAAGTTCTCGTCCTTAACACACACCAGAGAACTGCAAAAATCACTTTTTTCTTGATTGGCTCATACACAAAAATTCTTACTCACATTTAATCAATCAACAAAACTAAGAGCTGAATATATTCGACTCACAACGCAATCGCATCGAGCGGCTGAGCTAGAGTTATGTGATCCAACGTGTATGTTCATATTTATTCATCGAACAAAACTCAGTAATGAATATAATCAGATGCATACCGGCAGACGCATTGTGTGTTCGATCGAACAAAACTCAGAATTGACTGGCCAGAGCATTGCTCTCTCTCTCTCTTTCCATATCTGCCAGCAGCGCCTATGCGTCTTTGCAAGAGTTTATTCATACGAGGTGATGTTCGCTCACTCTAAACAATCATCGTTGAGCCAAACGAACAATCAGCCGAACTGATTGGAATGAAGTCGAACATGATGATAATCAGAGTGCCAACAATTGGTTCGAATAAAACTCTGCTGCAAACATGTTGAGTATGCAAGTTTGATGAATAGAGTGCGAAGCCTTTTTATTCGGGTGTTGAATAATGTGTGAGCGTTTTGCAATCGAACGAAGCCGTTCTCTGACACACACCATGTCGTTGACCCGGATTGAACGTTGAGGAGTGCGGCACTTTGCGCGCTGCTGGAGAAGTGTTAGGTACTCTCTTCACACCAGAAAAGTTGCTGAACCCAGGTGGCGCGCGTTGCCAGCGCTCGAGTCGATTGAAGTTTAAGTGGCGCCAAGTCGTCGGGTTCGGGAAACGCCATAGGTGGACGGACCAGTATAGAAGTGGCCTGGTGTAAGAACTCTGAAATGTTTGGGATTTTCTGAAAGGGATACAAGAGGACGATAACACAAGGGAACACAATTGGACTTTTTCCAGCATACTGAAGGGACGGTGGTGATTCTGAATGATTTTCGTCTGCTGAACACGAATCTGTTTTCAGAAATGGTTCATCACGTCGAGATTTTTAGAAATTTGAGCTTGAAGATACAAAAAATGCCGTATTTGACTATTTTTAGACGCGTTTTGCGGAGAACCTCTACTTTTATTTTAAATTTCTATGATATGACACAGTGAGCATGAACTTCATCCGGATGCTTTTCGCTCAGAAATAAGAGCCGAAGGTCCTCCAGCTCGATTTTTGCGCCAACGAAATTAGTTGCATTGTCCGACCAAATGCATCGTGGTTTACCTCGAGTAGCTACAAAACACTTGAGAGAGCTTAGAAAGGCCGCAGTAGAAAGATCCTTTACCAGTTCTTTCCAAACGGCTTTGGTGGCGAAACATATAAAAACGCTGATGTTTCCGCAGCAAACATCAATTTTGAAGTGCATTGCTTTAATAACATTGTGCAACACTAAAGAGATGATCAAGTCGAGACTTAAAAATTCTGAAAGGGTATGAAGGTAGTTCAAAAACATTCGCTGGGTTTGGTCTGGTTAGCTGCCGTTTTCTTTTTATTGCACTTTGAAGTTTTCAGTTTCTGATTGGGACTTGCAGCTCCATATCTCGTAAACTATTTGGAATTTCGCTTTGACGTCTTAGAGAAAGTTGTTGCTTTTGGCTTGGCTTACAAAACATTTCTAAGTAGCAAGTCAAAAAAGTCACATCTATATACTCAAAATTACAAAAATTTCGTAAAATCATCATCTTTTCCCTTATTTTGTACTGTTTTTCAACTTTGTCTTGAAAACTGTAACGAATTTGACTAAGCAATACAGGACAAAAACGTAGCTAAGGCTTAAATAAATAAACGGTTGGAACATAGCAACTTCATTTGATTGGTCCTTCACATAGTTACGGGCCCTAAAGCATGTAGAATTGTAATCAAAACTCGAAAAATGGCCATTTTTGGTATCGACAAAAGTCAAAAATTTCGATTGTTTTGTATAAAATCAAGAAAATAGTAAGAAAACAGAACTTAAAAACTGTAAATAAAAAAATTGAATATTTTTACTTTTTTACCGAAAATGTTCGTTTTTTCGAGTTTTTATGACAGTTGTAAGTGCTTGAGGGCCTATAACTATATGAAAGAGTAACTAAATGAAGTTGGTTCGTTCTTACGGTTTGTTTATTTTGGTCTAAGCTACATCTTTGTGCTGAATAACTTGGCCAAATCTGAAACGGGTTTCAAGATGCAGTTGAAAAACTGTAGAAAAGTGGTAAAAACTTGGCTTTTTTGAGAAACTTTTGTAATTTTGAGAATTTTTTTGATTTGCTACAAAGAAATGCTATGTAGGTCAAACCAAGAGCAACAACTTTACGAAAGATATAAAAGCAATATTCAAAACAGCTTCCGAGCTATGGAATCGTAAATCCTACTCTGAACCGAAAAGTTCAAAGTGCAATGAAAAGAAAACGGCAGCTAATCAGACTAAACTCATACAGGGTTTTTATACTACCAACATACCAGAATCAGAATGTTTTGGTTTCGACCCTATCAACTTTTTTGAGCTCAAAAATGTGTCACAGTATAATTATAATTGCTGAGAGCCACTTTTAAATCGGTTGAACCGGTTCATTGAGTTGGCAACCCGCCATGATTGTCCTTAAAAAGTCTTTAGTCTAAAATGGAAACATTGCTTGGCACTTATTGAACTCTTAAATGGACGTTGACGTACAATGCGCAGTACGTTCAAGTGGCCCATGCGACACCAAGCCAAAGCTTGTTACGCGCGAACCCCAGGCAGAATAGCAGCCCACCTCCCGCCCAACCGACCGAGAGTCGCAGCCACTAACGTGTGACACGAAATCGCGAAGGAAGAACATAAAGTAATGTTAACTACGGGCTAAATAAGTTAAAATAGAAATTTTTATAGCAGGAAGAGAAGCTTCAGAGTTAATTATTCGGTAGAGTTTATTGTAATCAGCACAGAGGACACGAAACTGTTCATGCAAGGCATAGTTAGTATTACAACGATTTAGTGATAGGGGGATAAAATTACGAGTCGGTCTAATAGGAACGTTGAGGTTAATTTGGCCAACCAACTCAGTTGAGTCGATTTCACCATTAATTAGTCTATGGATAAAGATTACTCCAAGCATAACTCTACGGTTAATAAGGGAGCGAAAGTTAATCAACAGAAGTCTACTAGAGTACGATGGTAAACGGACCTCAGGATTCCAGCCCAAACCACGAAGAGCAAACAATAAAAACTGTTTTTGCACAGAGTCTATCTATGATTCTATCTTGATGGGTCGAATATTGCGGAGACTACACACATGATCCATACTCGAGAATCGGACGGACAAGAGAAGTGTACAAAATCTTCGTCGTATAGGGATCATCAAATTCCTTCGACCAGCGCTTAATAAACCAAGAACACTCCTGGCCTTACAAACAGTATCAGTAACATGAGAGTCAAATTTAAGTCGGTGCTCAAGAATTACCCCTAGATCATTTACCTCATTGGCTGAATCATTTAAGCACTCAAGTGGGACATTATCAAGCATATAAGTGAAGACTTGTAGCAAGCTCCTGTAAAATGTCATAACCTTACACTTGGAACTGTTAAGGTTTAATAGATTATCTTTACACCAAGACTGAAATGCATCCAAGTCAGCTTGCAAATTATAGCGGGAAACCAAATTGTTATATGTTAAACATATTTTCACATCATCGGCGTACATAAGCACACGAGAGTGAGTCAAGACAGACGGAAGATCATTTATGAAGAGAGTAAAAAGCAATGGACCCAAGTGACTACCTTGGGTTACTCCAGAGGTAACCTGGATTAGTTTGGAATATGAATTACAAAATATAATTATAATATAATATACAGAGACCCAACTAAGAAGGTTAGTTGGAAAACCAATTAAACTCATTTTACGAAGCAACAAAGAGTGATTAACAAAATCAAAAGCCTTACTAAAATCAGTATAAATGACGTCAGTTTGCATCTTACCAAAGAACCCTTTGATCACTTATGATGTAAGCTGTAATAAGTTAGTGGTAGTAAATCGACGCTTCACAAATCCATGTTGATAGGGTGAAATAATAGAACTACATAAATGTTGCAGTTGAGATGTCATAATTCTTTCAAAAGCTTTAGGAATTGCAGACAACTTGGAAATACCTCTATAATTCTCAACATCCGACTTATTACCTTTTTTATGGAGAGGAATGATATAAGATTCCTTCCACAACACAGGGAAAGAGGATGACTCAAGAGACAATTCAAATAATTTATGAATAGGCTTACAAAGTGCATCAGCACAAAACCTAAGTACACAAGCAGGTACTCCATCGGAACCCGGTGCATACACAGGTTTAACAGAGTTAAGATCGCAAAGGAGAGAGCTTTCAGTGATTACAGGGCTAAAAATACAATTAGACCAATTCAACTCTTGTACTAGATTGAATTGGCGTAAAGAATCGCATTTCTGTATACCAGCACACCTACATCTAACGAAAGGGCACTACAACACAAATCCCCGCGAAAAACGATTTCGATAAGATTTGGTTTGGGAGTCGATTTTAGGTACCTTTATTAGTAACTTTAGCTATGTTACGATTCAATTGACTTATCATTCATCAGCTGATTTAGTAACATTGAAAGTGCACTCGATTACCCAAAAATCTCTAGAGATTTCCCCACAAAATAATATTATAATAAACCTCCCAAACTAATCAAACTCTCATTAAAAATTCTTAGACAATACACAAACTTGGTGACAAGGGTATAACAAACTCAGCAACAGTGACTTTACGCTTTGGTTCAAATTAATCTACAAAATCAGATTTCCTTAACCCACTGTGTTGAGTGGCGGAAGTAGAGAAAACCCCTTAATAACAATACAAACTTAATGGCCAAAACCCAAACAATGGCAGGTTAAAGATATGCAGACAATACAAACACAAATACAAACACAAAGTCAAATTATTGTATACAATATTGGCAAAGTGGCAGCAAGTTGCACGTGCCCAACCCATTGCCTATTTTTAGGCGCAACTTTAAGTCCTTGGCCACATTTAATGTTATTTGCATGACACTTAATTACACTTGGTTGGTGTCTGATTTTTGTTTTGAAACTGCTTACATTTTTTTTTTTTTTTTGTATTTTATTTCATTCTGTTGAAACGCAAACGTGCTTGGAAGCGCATTTCTTGTTTTGTCCTGTCCCCCAGCAGCGGCAGCAACAGCAACAGCAGCGGCATACACGTGACAGCCAGTCAGAATGGCATATCCTGGACGAGTTTCGTCTTTATCTTTGTTATTTTTATATACATTTAGTATATACATTCGCCGTAACAAAAGGTCTGTTGTTTGCTTTTACCTTTTCTTTTTTTTTTTCTTTCTTTTGGCCATAAATACGTAATTGTGTTTGTATTTGCTGTCGACTTTAACAGAGTTTTTCCTTATTTTTTTTTTTTTTTTGCCGCAGCTCGATTTAACACATTTAACGCGTCCCCTGATGGTTAACAAAATTCTTCTTATTGAGTTATTTCCGCACAGTATTTCGTATTGCGTATTTCGTCTCCTAAACCGAACAGGTGTTGACATGTGCCTGTGCCTGGGACAAAAAAATCGCTTCCCTGCGTGTGCCATTCGCTTCCGGCAAGTCATAATTATAATGCCTCCTGCGTAGGCATACAAATTTATATGAAGTGGCTGTGACAGGTCACACCGTTGGGTCGAGCAACAACGATTAATCACACCAACCCAACACCCACCCACTCAGCCACTGCATTGAGCACTTAATGAGACAACCGCTCTGGCTCTGCCCCTTATCAAATGGCACACTCTCGGCAAGGGTCTCTGTCTCTAAGATCTTGAGATTTGAGTGCGTTTCACTTTTTTGTCTTTGCCTACTTAGCTGCGTCTTTTCCTGCCACTTGTGCGCTGCGATTTAGCTCGTCCTACATTCATACGTTCAACGAACGGGCTCCGTGTCCGGATTGCATTATTGGCAGCTCAATGGTAAGAGGAGGCAGGCTTCCAGTTACCAGCATATCAAGCACGCACATTCTCTGCACCATAAATTGTTGAAATTTGATTTGATTAAAATGTGTTTTATCGTTTTAAATTAATTATGGTTTGCGGTTGCAATGCTATAGCTAAATTCTGACACATGCAAGAGCTTTTCATTAATTTATGGGCTTTAAAAGGCACCTGCTGCCCTAACAGCAGTAAACACTCGATAGAGTCAACACATAAATGGTCCTAAATCCGAGTAGCAAGTGGCATTTACTTGAAGAAATCAGCATAGGTTAGGCTTTTAAAACTATTAAGGAAGAACTTTAAAATAATTATGTCGTTTTTGCAGCTACCAAAGGTACACAAAGTATATTAAGTTTGTGCAAAAGTATGTAACAGGGACAAGGAATCATTTCCGACTCCATACAGTATACACTGCTCGCCACTTGAATAGGACACCTCGAAATCGATTTTCTATAGTTAATTGCTGCTAAACCAAGCCATCTAGGAAAATAATTTAAATAATAATTTTCTTATAAAGTTTATTTAAATGTAGTAATTAGACGAAAATTACAAAATTATTCAAAAGTTGTAAGTAAACAAAAAACATTGTTAACCAATAAGTAACAAATTTTGGAGTCTTCATTTTGCACCACTTGAATAGGACACTTTATCTAAAAACCATTTAAGAATTTTTCAATCCTTTTCAAATAACAATATTACTTAAATAAGAAATTACTAACATGTTTTTAAACCAAAAAAAGTTTTTAATAGTGTGTTGAGCCTCCTTTTTTCTCCAAAACCTCACACATTCGGTCTGGAAGGGATGCATACAATTTTCCCAAATAATTCAACGATATCGAGCCCCATGCTAATTTGATAGCTGCAATTAGTTCGGGAACGCTCGAATATTGCTGTCCTGATCCATATACTTCACGTGTTAGCCATACCCACACATTCTCAATGATATTCAAGTCCGGTGAATATGATGGCCAGTTTAATAACTCCACGTTTTGGCTCGCTATATCCGATTTAACAATCCGGGCCGTATGTATAGGGGCATTATCATGTTGATAAATCCATTTTAGATTTGCAAAAAGAGTTTGGAAGTGCGGAAAGGCCTCTTTCAATATACCATTATAACACAACGCATTCATGGTGGTTGGAATAAATTTAAGCTCACAGGTGCCATAATAGGAAATGGCCCCCCATACCATAATACCTCCAGCACTGCTGTGCAACTTATCAAGATGGTGTGGTTCTTTTCGAAGATCATGAAAATAGTAGCTGTAGCCATCGGGGCCTTCCAAATTAAACTTTTTTTCGTCCGAAAAGACAACACGTTGCCACTCCGAAGTCCAGGTGACAAGTGCGCGCGCGAAATCAAGGCGTTGTAACTTCCGAGCCGGGTTAAGAGGTGGCTTCTTCTTGATTTTTAGTCTCTTCAGGTGTGTAGCATTATTAATAACACGACGCATAGTTGTCAAACTTGCTTTAACGTTGCATTTTTCCCTTATCTTGGCCAAAGAGTCGTGCGAATTGGAAGCTTCTCTTAATATAAGTCGCTTGTCCGCGATGGTAAGCACACTGTGCTTACCTTGGGTGCGGCCCTTCATGTTTTTACCATAATTAGCCTCATTATTTAAAAAATTTATGGCGTGACGGCTCCTGTCGACTTTTTTTTTGCTATTTTGGCAATAGAAAGGCCTGAATCCTTGTAAGCTTGGATTATTCCTTTCTCCGACTCAGATAATGAAGTGGCACGACCCATTTTAATTTTTTTTAATTTTATATACACTTCAATTAAAGCAAAAAGTTTAAGTAAATCAAAATTTGTGTGCACGTGATATACTATGATATACTTTGCACATGCGAATGTATACACTTTATAGAGTCAGAGATGCTTTGTTCTGGCGGTTACATACATTTGCACAAATATTCTTTGTACCTAAATCAGACACTAAATCAGAGAAAACTGGCACAAATTTTTCATCTTATACATATACATATCGAAAAACTTCATTGCCAGCTTGCCATGAAGCTTTGCCTGCTTCGACTGCGCCCTACATCTCTTCCCTACAAACAAAAACTTTATGAGGAACTTCATGAAGCTTGCATCATCGTGTAAATGCGGACTAACAATGTATCTAGTCGTCAAGTGTATACCTATTGTATTGTTATTTTAAATATATTGGGGAAAAACGTGCAACGAATCAAGGTTCGAACCAAAACCAACGCCCAAAAACCTTGAAACTCAAATTTCCGAACCTTAACCGTTGGTAAATTTTGGTTCAAACCAGCAAACCGGAGGTTCCGAAAAATTTTTGGGGTTTGCAGCCCTGGTTATAACGCCTGTTGCGGATATGTAGGAAGAGAATAAGAACTAGAAGAAAGCTAACTTCGGCTCGACCAAAGTTTATATACCCTTTAAGCTCGTAAACTGTATTGAAATACAAGTTTTTAATAATTATAATCATGACCAATGATGAAGAAATGGGTTTTCCTTGTTACTAAACTGATGGTGCAAATCCCATCTTATATACATTCTGTCAACAATTACAAATATACACTATATACATAATTTTATGCATTTCCTATCGCTTCTATAGTGAATGCGCATGCTGATGTCAGCTTCTTTTCATTATACCCTTGCAAAGGGTATTATAATTTTGCCCAGAAGTTTGCAACGCATAGAAATATTCATTTCCGACCCCATAAACTATATATATTCTTGATCAGGGCGACGAGCTGAGTCGATTGAGCTTTGTCCGTCCGTCCGTCTGTCTGTCTGTCTGTCTGTCTGTCTGTCCGTCTGTCTGTCCGTCTGTCCGTCTGACCGTCTGTTTCTACGCAAACTAGTCTCTCAGTTTTAAAGCTATCGAGCTGAAATTTTGCACAGAGTCTTCTTTTTACTGGAACCGACCATATCGGATGACTATATCTTATAGCTGCCAAAGGAACCATCGGTCAAAAAATGGGTCTTAGTGAGAAAAACTTTTTTGTCTTCAATGTTAGCGGCCTTAAACTCGGCCATTATTAATATTATATGCTAACAAACAGATTTGCAAATTTTGGTCAAGATCGACTGACCATATCTTATAGCTGTCATAGGAACCATCGGTCAAAAAACGGGTCTTAGCAAGAAAAACTTTTTGTTTTCTATGCTAGCGTCATAAAACTCGGCCATTATTAATATTATATGCTATCAAACAGACTTGCAAATTTTGGACAAAATCGGATGACTATAACATATAGCTGCCATATGACCGATCGGTCGGAAAATGGGTCTTAGGGAAAAAAACTTTTTTGTTTTCAAGTAAATTCTTAAAGTCGGTGATTCTTAATATTAAACGCTTTCAAACTAATGTGAAAAAGTTGATCGACATCGGGTGACTATATCTTATGGTTGCCATAGGACCGATCGGTCGGAAAATGTGTCTTAGTGAGAAAAACTTTTCTGTTTTAAATATTATCTATCTTAAACTCCGCGATTGTTAATTTGATATGTTTTCAAAAAGATTCGCGAAATTTGGTCGAAATCAGATGTTTATCTATCGGAAAATGGATTTTAGTTAAAAATTTTTTAGATTTTAATGTAAGCGTTCTTAAACTCTGACATTTCAAAAACAGCATTTGCAAGGGTATAAAAACTTCGGCACAGACGAAGTTAGCTTGGCCTTCTCGTTTTTATGTACATTTCATAATTTATTTCAAGATGGAAGACAGCCTGAGAGCGCGGAAATAATTTTTTTTGTATTTTCTGTTTTTTTTCTGTCGGAATTTAATCAGCTGTGTCTTCCTGTCAAGTAAGCGGCGCATTAGCTTTTCGACGATGCACCGTTCAAGAGTTATGATTTTTTAAACTTTCATGTGTTTTCCGGATTATCTCGAGAGCTATCGACGGTAGGGGAAAAACATTTTGGGATATTTTCATCTATATATAGTACGTCAAAATTATAGCCATTAATAATTTTTTGGAAATAAAAGTTGACATGGAATATCCCATATTCCTTACAATTAAGGCTAAGCTTTGTAGCCTCGATATGCAACGTTGAATCAGGGAGTAGGCGGGCTATCAAATCTGCGAAGCACTACCTTGCAGCCGTCTCGCTAGTTTAGGACGCTTCTGTCTAACTTTCTGTATCATGTTTGAAAATGTTTGAACCATGTTTGAACCATGTTTGAACCAATATCAAAAACAATGACAACGAGAAGGCCAAGCTAACTTCGTCTGTGCCGAAGTTTTTATACCCTTGCAAATGCTGTTTTTGAAATGTCAGAGTTTAAGAGCGCTTACATAAAAATCTAAAAAGTTTTTAACTAAAACCCATTTTCCGACAGATAAACATCTTACTTCGACCAAATTTTGCGAATCCTTTTGAAGACATATCAAATTAACAATCGCGGAGTTTAAGAAAGATAAAATTTAAAACAGAAAAGTTTTTTCTCACTAAGACTCATTTTCCGACCGATCGGTCCTATGGCAACCATAAGATATAGTCACCCGATGTCGATCAACTTTTTCAAATTAGTTTGAAAGCGTTTAATATTATGAATCACCGACCTTAAGAACGATTTACTTGAAAACAAAAAAGTTTTTTTCACTAAGACCCATTTTCCGACCGATCGGTCCTATGGCAGCTATAAGATATAGTCATCCGATTTTGTCCAAAACTTTCAAATCTATTTAAAAGCGTATAATATTAATTATGGCCGAGTTTTATGACGCTAGCATAGAAAACAAAAAAGTTTTTCTCACTAAGACCCATTTTTTGACCGATGGTTCCTATGGCAGCTATAAGATATAGTCATCCGATCCGGTCGGTTCCGACATATTAGCAGCGTGCAGTAAAAAGAAGACTCTGTGCAAAATTTCAGCTCGATAGCTATAAAACTGAGAGACTAGTTTGCGTAGAAACAGACGGACAGACAGACGGACAGACAGACGGACAGACAGACAGACAGACAGACGGACGGACAAAGCTCAATCGATTCAGCTCGTCGCCCTGATCAAGAATAAATATAGTTTATGGGGTCGGAAATGAATATTTCCATGCGTTGCAAACTTCTGGGCAAAATTATAATACCCTTTGCAAGGGTATAATAATCTTGGTTTCTCTATCCTTTTCTGGTGGTTGTTGTTTTTTGACGAATGATCTTTATTTTTACCTGGTTCAAAGGCTATTCAAAACTTTTTCTCCTTTATATTGAACTTGAGCTAGAGAAGGTTTCTTTACGGAATTTACAGAGTCTGAGCCCAGACTGAAGCCTATTTTCGGGACATTGTAAAGTTCAATTTATGCATGTTCGAATACTTATTGAACTGTTCTTGTGAATAGTCAAAATTACAGCCGGTCGTTTTCCCATCGTTATTTTCTTTACCATTTAATTTCACCTGCTTATTAAAATATTAATTATAATTTTCTCCACTCAAGCGAACTATCAATAAATTTATTTGGCCCATTTGTGTTATTTCAAGCACAAATGGCCATTAATGAGGAACCCTGATTTTTGCATTTGGTAAAATAACAAACAAACAAAAAATGGCATAAAATGTTTTCTATTCAATGTATACTTTTAGTTGAAAGCATTTTGGGGAAAAATTGTTTACCCTGTGTCCAAATCTCGGATTTCCAACAGGTACATCCACATCCACACACACACACACAATGAAACATACCTGCATCTGCACGTACATTGTTATTAATTTGCTGGCCATCTGCGGGTTGGGGTTTTTATATATATTTTTTTTTTTGTTATTTGGTAATCAATAATTTGCGCAAAATGCCCTACTGTTTGCTATTTTCCACATACATACATACTCGTGTGTGTGTGCACACACAAATGTGTTCAAATACTGGGCTCTAGCATACATAAATCAATTTTGTCTTTTGTTTCGTTTTGTTTGCCTTATGTGCGTACATACATATATACTTACTCACATGTGCGTGTGTGTGTGTGTGTGTGCAAGAACTTAAACGGAATTTCCATAGCTTGTAAATACAAAAACAAAAAAAGAAGCGAAATAACAGTCATGAGAATCGTTTTTGTTATTGTGGTTCTTGTAGCGCGCACTTTTATTTTATCGTTACATTTTGTGGCTTCGCATTGTTGCTCCCCAAAGCATTTCTGAAATATTCAACAGCAGCAGCAGCAGCAGCCCCACCACCAACCCAACTGCATTGCCCAGCCCCACCACCCTAAGCTTCGATTGTACTTCGTATACATCAATCATATTTCTTCTGGCTTCCATAATCCTATTTCGAAGTAGTTGTTCCGTTTCGATAGATGGAAAACTTATTTAATTATGGTGACAACCTGGACCCATTTAAAATAAAGTTAAAAACCAAAAGCCAACACAAAAGTTTCCATTATGCAAATTTGAATACAAAAGTCCTGGGCCACTTTCAACCATTTATGTATTTATATTCCATTCAAATAAAGTTAGACAGTTGAAAACTAAATGCCACAATGCCAACTAACGAACATCAAAAATATGTGTGTCAGAGTCAGCCCCACGTTGAGCGCCAAAAAAAAAGAAAAAAAATAATGCCATATTTATTTGAACCAAACGAATACACTGATGTCTCACTTTGGATGCCAAATAGTAACTTGTTGGTCGCTGTATAGTAACCCCACGTTGGGCGCCAAAAACAAAAATCAACAAAAAACTTGCAAGCATATCCTTTGGTGTCATAGAATCGGTAGCTTGGTTTTTATTAATAAAAAGTTGAGTTAAAGTCTCACGTTAATGGACAAAGTGAGGAACAACTTTTCTTAAAATCCTTTGAGTTTAAGTCTGCGTTGAAGCGCCGAATTGATTACAACTTTTCTGCATTAAAGGCTATATTGATAAAAAGTTGAGCAAGTTGAACGTGAATAATAAAACAACAACTTTGGTGTCACAAAAACGTGTTTAAAACTTAGTTACTTCAGCAGTACCTAACTAACTTGTAAAGATTAAGCCTCACGTTGTGCAGCAAAGTGCTGAACACCTTTGGTATTAAATATTAGTAAGTTCAAGTCTCAGACTACTCTCTAAAATGTTTTCGAAATGATTAGAAGTTTGGCATTCGATGTCAACTCGATAATACTTTAACTTTATTGGAAATGAAATGTAATGTAAAATCTTTTAGTAAAACCTCTCGTTGGGGTTTTTTTTTATAAAAAGTTAATGCTTACATTGAGCGCCAAAATGGTTGAATCTAGAGCTGTGAATATTGTGTCAATATTTTAACAATATGAGATATTCCAATATGAATACGGAGAATGAAATTCATAACGTTCGTCGGAGGTTTCTCTAGCACGACAAGTTACTGATATATGGTTAAAATTGTTGAAAGTGCCTAAAAGGCAAAATTCTCTGGGGAATAATGATTTATCGATGCTAAGAAGTTTGATTCAAACTGAAATAAGCACCAAAACGTGTAAAAACCACAAATTTTATCTTTCAATGTACAACTGAAATTAGAAAAGTTTAAAAGGATTTAATTTTCAAAACTCTCCCAAGAGATAACGGATGTATAGACAATGAGCAGAAGGAAAGAGACAAATAGTGTTGGACATCGAAACTTCAAGCAGTCTCTGAGCTCTGTGACCACACGCGTGTCAGATGGTGCAGTACGATAAGATTGTGACGTGCAAATGGTATCGACCCAGTCAAAAAAAAGTGTCAAAAATAAAAATTATAAATCAGCGATGGTCACCGGATGCCCCCCAGGGGCCGAAGACACATCGCTATTTACACATACACGAGCCGAACGTATGCTACCACTAAGCTGAGGCCAAGAGAGTAAAGTTTACTTAACAGCCCTTTAGTCGCTGGCTAGCGGTCAGATTGAAGCTGGTTCACAGCGTTTTATTTTCGCACACCAATACACTCTCACCTTTTGGCCTCGCTCTTGTTGGTTTTTTCTTCTCATATCAGGGAATCACAAACCGAATCGTTTTTCGTTTCCGGTTCAGGTACGTACCGAAATATATGTTTCGGTAAAAGGTTCTGTTTTGGATCTAATTTATTTCGGTATTCGGTTCCGTATTGGTAACTGGATTTTTTATTTCGTTATACCGGTTAAATTTAAAGAAATTGTTAACCCAAGACTAGACAAAGTGGGTAAGCAACCGAGACACGCTCAGGGATACACTCAGGAAAAAAAGGCATAGTAAAAACTATAACAATCAAATTGGATTTTACTATGCAATTTTTGTATTAGAATCAATTAATATGCACTTTGACTAGAATCATAATTAATCACCTAATTTTTTTGCGCCATTTATATGAACAATTCGGGGAATTCGAACTTGAGAATTACAAGTGGTCTGATGTTCTTTGGCAGATGGTTGATTCAATTCAATACAAGTACTATCTTAGAAGGCTTTTCGCCAGCACGCGCAGTAGCGCAACCGGTAGAGAGGACGTTCCAATTGTGTTCAGACCAAGGGTCCCGAGTTCGACAATTTAATATAATTCCGTGTTTTCCAGAGTCCAACAGGGGGTGGCTTCAATGGGAGATTCCTACTCTTGATTCAGAACAAACCAATTAGATTAAAAATTTAATAAATTAAATTAAAGTGTACACACCTTATAATTACGAATTCCATATTTAACGCTGAATTAATGGTAAAAATGTTAAAGTCAAAGTGTAAATTTTGAAATTTCAGAGCATTTATCCCTCAGTGTATGAATGTATGCGATTTACATTTGCGTAGCTAGTTTCCATAAAATTTATTCAAGTTTGTATTCCTTATATGATTAAAACAGAGTCCGGCGCGTCCCTATCTTCTGTGCATACAAAACTGATCTGCAGCAGCGTCGTCGACACACCGACAATATACAAGCTTATAATGCGCTCTTTCGCAGCTTCAGCCCGGAAAATACACGTTCTACGCGTATTTGGTTAACTTATTTGTGAAGATATTGAACTATTTGTATTGTCCCATTTCTTTTCATATAAATACATATCGTTTACTTACTCGAAGACTATCATAACTCAAAATACACGATTTTTGAGTTAATAATGCAGAAATATTTGCTTTAATATATGTCGTTAATTGATTCTACAGGTTCATTTTCATGATCCAACAAGAGCGAAATCGTTTAAAGAACCTTCGGCTTTGTGTTAAGATGTCATATTTTCGAATTGAATAGAGGACTATAAACACTATGACAGTTTTGATATAAGTGCGCGAAATATGAATCGACTTCGTCTATACCAGAGGTCGCAAAAATCGGTCCCCCGTTTGCTTTTGTCAGAAAACGACAGCTTTCGTGCGACCACATTGAAAAGAGGTACCGAAAATACCCTTAACTACGCTCTCTGCTTCTATTTGGTTGTGAGAGGAGAGAAACACATTTTTTTGATATTTTTCCTTTTAGGTCTTTTTGGGACCGTTTGGCCTTATTCCCGAATTCAAAAGGTCTTCTTCGTATGTATGCATCGGTGTGTAAGGCTCGGTTAACGATATAAATCAGTGCCGGCTAAATGGAGAGGACAAAAAAGTGTGCTTGTGTTGGTAAGCAAGAGAGCTCTCTCCAGACTACAGCCATTTTACTTGCAATTCAATGTTTACCGATTCACACAATCATAAGTTCGGCTCGCGTTTGCGTAAAAACACGACTGACTTCGGCTCGTGGTAGCTATGGCTGGCCGGGTCTGATATAAATGTATGCGACGAACTCTATGCGCTCTCTCGTTCTCTCTCGCATAGACTCTCTCTCTGCTTATGTTAAACTCTGGTGCAACTCTTGAGTCTGCAACCTTTTCAAATAACATTTTGAGAGTTTTGTCTTCAAGAAGCACGCAACTTAACAGTGAGCGCGATAACAGAACACATTCGGTTGCGGGAAGCTCGATCCCCTTTTATATTTGGTTTGGTTGAGAGTTATCTACGAGCAATGGTCTATACTTTCCTCATTTTCTCATTTGCTCTTTTAGTTTTGCACGTGAACAGAAATGGATATAATTCTTGAATACAAATCTGCCAAAATAGTTACCAAAGAAATTTTTTGTTTAAACGTTAGCTTGGTATTATAATTTGGGTCCGAGAAGTGGATGAAAAAATTCCCATAAAACTAAGTGCTCGCTTTGCAGTCTAATATTTGCACTCAGAACCGAAACTGTACTGGTTCTTTTAGGTTCCAGGAACAACGGTTCTCCGATACTGGTATATAACAAATTAAAGATATGGGTTCCGGTTCTGATTCAAAATTTTTATCGGTTCTTTTCGGTATACGGTTCCGGTTTGATTCTCTGGTTCTTATCACACAATGAATAATATAATTTAGCTAAAAAAAATGAAGAGTTACCTGTAATTTCGTTTTTTTTTGTGAATTTATAAAAGATATAAATTTCATCTTAAAAATATTATTTTGATATGCTTGAAATTTTCACTTTGATATTTTCGGACAAGTCAATTTCAAGTGTGTCATATGCAAAGATAATCTATAAAACCTTAACAGTTACAAGCTTAGCAAAATGTGTGATTACCAACACGAATATTCTTTTACCTTTGATGACTCTTCCTGTGAGGGCGATGTGTCTATGATGCAGTGTGATGCCGCTGGCTTTGAGGCCTTATTGGTGCAGGTCGGCGAGGAGCTGCGAACCCAAGTCCACAGATGTATGGAGTTCAATGGCGGTTTTAAGCATTTTAATTATTATATTCGCTAAATAACATACAGGAAAATACTCACCTGGTTTGGATCAGAACCAGCTTGACACCCTGTCTTTAAAAAAATTATAATTTGATATACATTATGTACCTAAATATTCCAGGTCATTTGCGAGACAAATAGCCAACTTGGGAGCATTTTTGAAAACAATTTCTGATTATGTTAAAACTTTTTCGTTTTTGTTAGTAACCTGTATAAACATTTTCGAAATATCGTTAATTAACATACGGGCGTTCTGTCATCGATTGCACGATTTTTCGATAAATCCCCAAAGGTGTTTGTACTGCGTTCAGCGTCCACTTCCGCATCCACAACAGCTGATCTGGTCTGTTTTTTTAACTTTGCGCAGCAATCAAAATGAATAAAAGTGACTTTGTTTTGCAATTGAAAAGCAAGAACGGCAGCTTTTGCAGTTAAAAAAGGTTTTGCAAGTGATGAACGAGTGTGCTGTGACGAGCGTTGCGTACGAGGAGTCCCACCCACGTAATATTTGGCATTTGTAAGCTAGAAACAATTACATTAGTATTCTAGCTTTGATTTCTTTATTATGTCTAGCCGGTTCTTTTTGAAAGACACACGATTTTCAAGGAATTCTTTCCTGTGGAAGACAAACATTTCAGATTTTAGTGGAGCTGCTGCCTGGGACTTTTCGGTTTCCAACCCCACTGGACCGCTTGTCCGTTGCTCTTTTTATACCCGTTACTCGTAGAGTAAAAGGGTCTACTAAAGTCGTGCAAATGTATGTAACAGGCAGAAGGAATCATTTCCGACCATATAAAGTATATATATTCTTGATCAGCATCAACAGCCGAGTCGATATAGCCATGTCCGTCTGTCCGTCTGTCCGTCTGTCCGTCTGTCCGTCTGTCCGTCTGTCCGTCTGTCTGTATGAACACCTAGATCTCAGAGACTAGAAGAGCTAGAGCAACCAAATTTGAAATGTAGACTCCTATTGTCTGCACGCAGATCAAGTTTATTTTCAATTTTTGCCACGCCCCCTCACGCCCCCGCAATTTGGAAAAAACGTCATATCTCCTACAGTTTTGATGATAGATGGTTCGTACTTTCTAGAGTTTCTAGTTCTTAAAATTATTTATCGATTTGCTGAAGGAATGATAAAGATCGGATGAACGATACTCAAGTTATGAGCAAAAAACGATCAGTTAACACCCACCACCCACCCCACTCATAACCTAAGCATTGCGTTCAGCAGCAATCTTAGTGAGAGAGAGAGAGAGAGAGAGAGAGACGAGTTAAAAAATGTTGCATACTTTTCGGCTGACCCACCTCAGGCATACAGGAAGGCTATTAAACATTTGTTTCCATGAGTAACGGGTATATCGAAGTCGGTTAGAGCCGACTTTAACTTACGCTCTCGTTATACTCTGTACCGAAGGTACATAGAGTATATTAAGTTTGTGCAAAAGTATGTAACAGGGAGAAGGAATCATTTCCGACCCTATAAAGTATATATATTCTTGATCAGCATCAACAGCCGAGTCGATATAGCCATGTCCGTCTGTCCGTCCGTCCGTCCGTCCGTCTGTCCGTCTGTCCGTCTGTCCGTCTGTCCGTCCGTCCGTCCGTATGAACGAAGAGATCTCAGAGATGGTAAGAGATAGAGGTTTGACATGTATGGGGCATATATTTCTTATACTTGCAGGCAGATCAAGTTTATTTTCAATTTTTGCCACGCCCCCTCCCGCCCCCGCAATTTGGAAAAAACGTCATATCTCCTACAGTTTTGAAGATAAATCGTTCGTACCTTCTAGAGATACCTTGTACATAAAATTATTTATCGATTTGCTGAAAGAATGATAAAGATCGGATGAACGATACTCAAGTTATGAGCAAAAAACGGCCAATAAACACCCAGCACCACCCCACCCACCACCGCAGCATTCTATTGAACGTCAATCTTAGTGAGAGAGAGAGAGTGAAACTTAGAGATGAGCGCGTATAACTCGTGAGCAAATGCGAGCTGAGACGTTAAGGGTACAGAGTATGTTATAGTCGGGCTTGACCGACTTTCTTTCTTGTTACGCTTGGCTTATCAGCAGAATAGTGATCGATTGGGAGGCTATTCGGATTATCCAAATTCAGATGGTCTAAATTTATTCCCAGGTTGCAGGCGTTCTGTCGGATGGCCCACACTTTGCATGCTCCTTTCTGAAACAAGTATGAATGACATAATTATTACATTATGCATCTCTACCTATACTTTTTGGACAGCATTTGAAAACTTTATTTAAATAAATTAACAATTTGTTTTTTGTTGTGCCAGCTGTTTTTATTATCAAAATGTCTTATCGAGATCGGTTCTTATCGATATTCATCGTATAAATATGAAAAAAGAAGTTGGCAGAACCAGAGTTCAAAGTGAACGCAACTTATTGCCGCCCCCCTCACCACCCCTCTCAGCTCACAACTGACTTTTTTTATATGGAGTTCAACGCGCGTTTGCCGATAAGTGGATACG